>VZRZ01007083.1:983476-1008771 GCA_013398175.1 Climacteris rufus
TACACCCTCTATTGCCCCGCACCTGCCTGGGGGTGACGCCCTCCCCGGGGGACCCTCTCCTCCGGGTGCATGCTCGATGCTGTGCACCTGCCAGGGGTGACACCCCTCCGGAGCAGCATCTGCCAGAAAGGAGACCGTCCTCGGGTGGCACTGACCTGGGGGTACCTCCTCTGTTGTCATGCACCTGCCCGGAGTGACGGCCTCCTTGCGGTGGTATCACCCTTAGGCTCTGCCCTCCTTGGGGTAGCCTTGCCTGATGTGGGGACGTGGTCCTTCGAGCAAACCCTCCTTTAGGGGCACCCTCCTTGTGGTGTGCCTGGCTTGGGATGGCACATGCCAGAGAGGTGCTGGTGGCACCGTCCTTGGAGTGATGCCCACCTGAGGGTCATGCTGTCCTTGGGATACATCCTCTCCTGGCTATGAGGGGTGTTACACCTGCCTGGGGTTGCTCCCATCAGAGGGTGGCACTGTCCTTGGGGCATGCCCTGCTTCTGATGTTCGTTCCTTTGTTGATCCCTCCTTTTGGTGACACTATTTGGAGTGGCACCAGCCAGGGGAGTTGCTTTTGTCCCAAAGAGCACATCCCCACAGGAGGGATACTGGGGGTGGGAGGCAAATAGCAGGCTGGGAGAAAGAGGAGACCCAGTGTGTCTAAGTGAACTCCTGGCTGCTGCAGAGGCCTGGATTTGGGGAGACAGTGGTGCCACCCACTGCTGGCAGCTGCAGTGCATTGGGTGTGATGGTGGGTGAGCAGTTCCCACCTGGCAAAGCAGCCTCAGAAGCCTTCTCAGGTGTCAGTAGCTTTGTTAATGCAAAGGAGCAAAACATGCACGAGGAGGGAAACATCAATAACATCAGCCGACTTGAACACCAAACTAGTGTCTACCATATCTGAAAAGTGGTCCTGACACTTTTTAATAGTGTTAATTGGTAGCTCTTTGTTGCTTATTCAGCTGCATGAAGTAGCAGAAGGCAGTCACCAATGCAATCTGTGCTCCAAAGTAATAAAGAGCTATTTGGGAAGCTGGAACAGTGTGTGTAAACACAAGGTACTTGATAAAATAATGACCAGCCTGTGCAACTGTGCTATCATAAATAATAAAATGGCAACTTAATTCAAGAAATCCAATAACATAAATAACTAAAATAACAAGCTCAGGGTAATACAGGAAGGTTGCTGTAATACAAAACCATTTGTGGTACAATGAAACCATCTCTGTTCAACCAGAACAATAGATATACATGAAGGCATAAGACAAACAACACTTACAAATAGTAAACTTTAGATAAGATAGTAATGCTACAATCTCCTGGAATGCCTGAGAAATCTCTGTCTTCTTCATGCAGCTGCAAAGTTGTCAGCCTGTGTAAGTCTTTACCTTGCGAGCTCTGGGCAGCTCTGCTCTGCCTTTGCTCACAAAAGCACATGGGGTTTGTCTGATTTCCCCTTCCAGTCCTGGCAAGCCCCAACTATGCCTGAATGAACCACCACACAAACAGGTGTGAACTCGAATGGTGGTTTTTTAATGGTTAAATTAATACGTTTAACAAGAGCTGTTGTATGGAGATGCACTGTTTTGCTGTCCCGCTTGTTTCCTGAAAGTTGGTCACTAAGTCTCAGAGCAAAATGACGTGTCATGAGTGTTTCCACTGCCTGTTGACACACAGAAGCTGCTAACTAGAAACATCAAATTAACATTAATCAGATTTTTAATTCACAGAATGTATTTTGGAGGCTTAAGGTTCATGGGAGAGCGACAGAAAGCCCTTTGCTTGGCAGCAGGGATGTCCCCAGGTGGGTGAGCGCCTCCCACCCTCAGCACTGTTAGTGAGAGCTGAGAGCAGCCTCTCTGCAGAGCTTGGGATGCTCCTGGGGCTCGGGCTTGAGAATATTTAGTTATTTTCCCTCTGGCTTTTAAACATATACATCTATGTGTGTGTATGTATATCATGGCTACCTCGTTGGCAGACACGGGGGAAGGGAGCTGTGCTGGCAGGCAGGAGCTGAAGGGTCTCGAGGAAAAGACTGGGTGGGGCGTGTTGCTAGGAGATGGAGACTCCAGTGTCTGGCAAAGTGGCGTTTTTATTTTTGGTGCAGATCACACAAAATGGTATTTGACTGTGAAGCAGGATAGAAGTCTCTCTGCTTACATTCATCTCTGAATGATCTGTTTTGTGTAGTAGCATTGCAGCTCATTTAAAACAGAAATCAAATGTAGACTGTGTGTTTTCCGTCCAGCTGGAGGCTGGGTGTTTGCAATCTATGAATTTATTTTTTTCCTTTTTCTATTTTCTTTTTCCCTACTCATTCAGAAATCCTCTGTCTGAGCAGCAGGATCTACGTCTCTGTTTAGGGGAGGGCATCCTCACATGCCTTTGGTTCCTCTGTGGCTGGTTCTCTCTTGTTTTTTCAGACACTGTGTTAGCAGTCGGTGTTTCTGGGTTTGGGCTTATTAAATACATCCTGCCAGGGCTTGCTCTCTGTTGCTTTGCTGTCTGTGCCTCTTGTTACACCCCAGTGCCATCCAGGACTCCCCCCATCCAAGCTTGCTGCCTCCTCTCAGACAGGGACAGTGTGATGCCATGGGGGAGGCTGCCGTGCAGTACCTGACCCTTCACTCTCCCTGGTGTGCTGCCAGGGCTGGATTTACAGTACAAATTAGGTCTGAGTGCTCAAGCACGGACATTTTTTACACCTTTTTGTGGGATGCAGGAGTCCTGGGCAGAAACACAGGTCCCCCTGTGTTGTATCCCCCACAGCTTACGCCTCATGCTCACATTTTGCTGGTGCTGCTCTCAGGCACTAGGCTGCCTTCTCTCAGTATGCAAGGGGCTTTTTTGGAAATGTGGGGCTAAGCTGAAGGGTTGGGAGAGCACAAAAAGCTGGGTGCTGCCTGTTGCAGCACTGGTTTTGGTCACCACTCTAAATCTGGAGAAGGGTTTGTAGCTGAACATCTCAAGCTGTGTCAGACCTGTCAAAGGACTTCACCCCAGCACCCTGCACCTCTCAGCATGTTTGGGTGCTGTATTTTTCCAGTTCAATGTGATCAAAAATGCCAGGGATGCTGTGCATCTATTAACACAAAAGCTCAACTTCTGAGGCGTGCTATCCAACCCCTGTAAGTGCCCTAAATCTCTGGAATTTCAGCAGGATTTGCATTCCCAGTCTGTTTTGGGAGGAGATAGTTAATGAGATAATGCAGCAGCGGGTAAACTGTGACACGTGAAATGGGGTTTTTTGAATGTTGGAGAAACTGCATGAATCAGAGGCAGCTTATGAACATTAGATTTGTAACCAAGCAATTCCCATTTATGTTATGTAAGTGGTGTTATTTATCAAACCCCGCGTAGTGGCCAAGAGCAGATGTTGAACCATTTGTGCTACAGTATTGGAAATTAACTTTTCTGGTGTTATTGAAATTATTAGTTATTTGAATGCAATTTTGTGATTGCAATGTAACAAAAAGTGGTATTATTCAATAAATGTAGTAGATGTGGGTCCAGAGTCTGTTGTGGTGTCTTTTTGATATTGGGTGAAAATCTGGACTGTATGGCAATATGTGATGCTCTGGTGTGAATGTGAGCTGAAAAGTCTGAATCAGACTGGGGAAGGAGTGTGGTATTTATTGCATTGAAAATAGAACATTTTAAGCATGCACATGATAAACATTCATTTCATGAGGAGGCTGCTGAGGAGAGACTGCCTGTGCAAGCACTGGGTGCACAACACTCTAAACAGCAGCTAGAAAAGGACATTATTCCTGGGTGGATTACTCCTACATGAGAATGAAACTTCTGGATGAGATTTTATGAAGCACACAAATGAGTAACTGGATTCCTCAACCCATTACAATTTAATAGTAATGAATTCCTGTTATCTCTTTATATGCTCTGTGATGAGTGTGGTGGTTTTTTTGGGGGGTTGTTTTTAAAGCAGATAGTTGTGATTGGACTCTATGGTCTTAGAGATCTTTTCCAACTTTAACAATTCCACAATCCTCTGTGCTCTAGTCCTTTCTGTGCAATCATGGCATCAATCTTTTAGGTTTTATCCACAAATATGAACTCAATAAGGGTGTGAGGTGAGCTGTATGGAAAGGTGGGGGCTATTTTTTTTATTTTCATGCAGTTTCACCCTCCTTTTCTGTACAAGTTTTAGGCAGTGCAGTTCCTACAGAAACTTTGTAGCCTCAGAAGCAAATCCTGGAAGATAACTTGTAGCAGGGTGAAGCCAAAAGCAGTGGCTGTGTGAGCTGCTTGTAACACTTTTTTCCAGTGGCTTGAAGAGTATGTTTTCTTTTAGGGCATAATCTGTGAGATAATCCCAGCTCCACTGGGAAAGCATTTGCTGGTGAGGAGGAGTTGGAAGTTTATCCTCACCCTTCACTTTGCACCCATGAGCATCTCTTCCAGGGACAGACTGGGGAAGAGTTTAGGTTTTGGTCTGCTGCCTGTGCAGCAGATTCAGCCTCTTTTGACCTTGATATGATTGTTTAAAGATCCATGACCTTGCAGCCTCAGTTCACTGTTTCCTTGCCCCGTCTATAGCATTGCTCTGTATCAGAGCACTGCAGCAAACAGGGAGGAACAACACGTTCTCCACGTCCACAATGGCCAGCACAAGAATAGGGCTAAAATTAAACCACACACAGATGGTATGAAATGAAGAAATACTTGAAGTGAGGCTTATTGAAGTGTCAGAATCTGTTATTTGGACAGGACTGTGGAGTGCAGATGTTCCTGCCTGGGCTGGAGGGATGCTGCAAGCTCAGTCCCTGCACATCCAGTGCCTGGTTCGTGTCTCAGCTGGGACCTCAGGGTTTGGGTTCAGCCCCTGTAGGATGCTGGGCAAGATGTCAAGGGTTACATGAAGTTAAGGGTTGAAGTGCCCAAAGTAGGAGAGATGGAGCTGAGCTAAAGTCTAAAAATCCCCATCCAAACCTTCCACTTGGCTGCTGCCAAGCCCTAATGTTTAAGTGGCTTTTATTTTATTTTTGCTTTTAAGCTCCCCACCTGGGAATCTGCCAAAAGTTAGACCTCTCTTATTAACCCAAACTGCTCCATGTTAAACAGGGCTGAGCTGTGAAGTCACTAAGCCCTGCTGATGGGGCTGATATTCCTCTGCATCTTAGGAGCATCTTTAGTGCCTTGAGGTACCTGCAGTTCAGGACAAAGCTTTACCTGAGGGAAATCAAAAGTTCTGGTTCCTATTTCCAGTTGTGTCAACATATCACCTTCAATCACCATTTTTAAAGTAAATCTAGGTATTCAATTTTTTTTATTTAGCCCTCAATCTGTCTGTGTTTCAGTTCTTCATCCTCGTAACTCATTCCTTCTCCCCGCCTGTGTCTGAGAGGGCATTTTAGACTGGAAACTCTCAGACCTGTTCTGAAAAATGTCTGTATTTATGGCAGGGCATTACACTCGGTGGCAGGCTGTGAGTATGATGGGTTGGCTGTACCTGTGACAGATTTGTCCTTGCTGTTGTCCGTGCTGGGTCTGAGCGTCCCTCGGCCAGGCTGTAGCACATAGTCCTGTTTGTGTGTGTGTGTGTGTGTGTTTTTAATAACCATGTTGTTTTAGCTGAACTGCCTCTCTCTGGCGCTGGCACTCTCAGGGAATCGCTCTCACCCTCTCTCATCACAGTGGCAAACTGAGAAAGGTTTCCTTTAGTCAGCTGGGGGAGAGGAGGAGGATTTATGAATCGGAGAAACACATTCCTGATGTGGAATAGGCACATTCCCCCTTCCCCCCCACCACTGCCCCCCACTCAATAAAAGCACCATTTGTGTGGCAAATAGCCAAGGGTTTTATGAATACAGCTCTTACTTTCTCCAGCTGCTAGAAACCTTTCTCAAATATGAATTAAAATAAAAAGCCTTGCTAGACACTTCTAGCGCTCATAATTCTGCTATTTTTGGTCTGCGGTGGGGAGTTCTTGCATCAGAAATCTTGCTAGGAGAGGTTTGAGTGGCTTCTTTCAAATATTATGAAATTTAAAAAAAATCTCCAAGATGTATGACTTTAAATAATCTCCCACATTATAAGGACAGTCAGGAACTCGACATCATTATGTCCCTAGGTTGGATGCTTCCCTCACTGTTATGGCTGTGAAATTCTGTCTCTGATATTTTATAGAGGCTTCCCCTTCCTTCAGAAGCCATTGGGGTGGGTTCTTGAGGAACTGGTGCAGTTGAGATTAAGTATTTTTAATAAATCAACTACTGGGGAAAAAAAAAGATCGAGACTGCAATCCTTGCATAAGAATCTCCTATAGGTTTTAAGAAAAGCATTTTAGGTTCCATCATGGGAACGAGTTTTGGTAGGAGATGTGGGAAACCACAGCAGCATTAGCAAAACAGTTGACTAAAAATCAAGTTAAAAATCCATTTCTGACAGCATATGTTTTCCGCCCTCCCCCTAACCCCACAACTATGCTTTTGAGAGAGCAGCCTGAATAATTTTGGAAATCCACAGTCAGTGACAGAGGGATCACTTTCCTGGAGGAAGGGGCTCTCACTGTGCCTCTGTTGCCAGGGGCACATCAGGACCTTCCCAGACATTTTCTGCATCTGTATTCCAGCCATGAGGCAGCCAGCGAGGAAAGGAAAAACTCCGGACAAATGTAAAGTCTCCCTCACTCAGATTTTGAACATGAATCAAGAAAATGTGTCTGGGGAGTGGATCTAGTTGTGTGTAGGTTGCAGTAGCATGAAGATGGAGTGGGTGTAAATTGCAGACATTCATTGAATCGTTTCTCATATATTCCTAGACCTGTGCACAGCAAGGAGAGGTGGAACTGAGAGCAAATCTCACCTTATGAATTAGGATGACATGACAACAGGAGGGCTTAATTTATTTGCAAATTTATTTGCAAGAGCAGTAGAGGTTTTCCACTTCCGTTGCATCAGCCTGAATCCCAACCAGATCAGAGATAAACAGCAGATGGAAAACCAGACACAGGGCCACCAATGCCTTTTCATCAAGGTGTACACTCAGAAATTTGGATTTTTGCTGGCTAATAGGAATAAGTGTGTATTCCCTTCATTGCACATCAGTTCTGGTGGGATCACCTTTGAGGAAAGAAGTTCTGTGTCTGTAACAGTTGTGCCAAGGCTGCCACAAAACAGATTTTGATTGCATGACTGGCATTTCAGAGTGGCTGTGGGTTAGAGGCTCATCCAAGGCTGCAGCAACATTGTCTATGTGGGTCACCGAGCTCGGCACGGCCGCAGTGGGAAACGTGTGAGAGCTGTCGCACTCATTTGGAGAGCAGCCTTAATTATCTCAAAGCTCTGATGAGAAATAATTGCTAAAGGCTTTAATACAAGGTGCCATTGTCCAAGAAGTTGTTGTCCCTCGGCTGTTCAGCAGGAATTTTGTGCACCCAGGCTTACTCTGGCATCAGTGGAGGAAGGTCTCTGGAATTACTGCGCTTCCATACGGAGGTGAGACCTCTTCCATGGGCAGCAATGATCCCTCAGCTAAAATGGGGGCATACCACACAGCACAGCAAGCTGACCATGTACAAAAACCTTTAAAACACACATGCAAACACCAACCTGCAGCATTCCTAAGGCATATTCCTCTGTAACCTGTGTGTCCTACTGCCATGGAAAAATCACAGTGAGTTAGGGCCAAAGGGCCAAAGTAACATCACCAAAAGGCTGTTACTCATGTTTTACCAATCAGAAGACAAACCACAAATCACGCATAATAAAGGGTGTCTTCCCTGCTTCCCAGGCTTCTGAGTTAACCTCTATACGATACTTTCTTTATTAACTCAGCAGTGTGTTGGGAAAATAAACCTACATTTGACCATGTGTGTTAAAAGCAAACAACCCAAAACCTGTTCCATGAGAAATAACAATCTTTTGTCTATATTTTGTGTTTCTAAGTAGCAGCCTCATAACACCCTGACTAGATGTGTGTAGCCGTAGTACTAGATATTGGGGATATCATGTTTTGCTTATGCTGTATTATGTGTTTGTTCATCAATTTAATTTTACAGTTGTGATATGGCTGCTTTTATAAGCAGGGATATCATTTTACTTGTGTCCTATTACAAGTTTGTGCATTAGGATAATTTTCTTTTCCAATGCATGCTGAAAGCAGTTGGCTTTTCCCATGGACTTCAGTGTCAGGAATTTACTGATTACCTTGAGAAATGTGATATTGTAATAATCCTGCAAATGTTTTCTAACCAACTCGTGTGATACCAGACATCATCCTACAGTAGCTTTTTTGGCCTGTTCTCGTGCCTTGTGTAAATGAAAGCGATTTTCACAGCTGGCCTTCCCATCAGTTGCTCCTGCTGCCTAGAGATTAGATCTCCTAATCTGGTTTTATCATTTCTGTCAGTCAGCCATACTGGTTTAATCCTTTCTGCTCTGCTGAGGCCACGGAATGCTTCCAGCCTGAGGATGCCCCCTTGGATGGGAGCCTTGGGGCTGGCGTGGCCGTGGGAGCCGTGCTCGCATCCTCTGCAGAAGTCTTTGGAGACCTGCTCTCAGATGAGAACCTTAGTTTTTCACAGCCCACTTCAGTAGAAATCAAAATGTTTTTGCCAAGTTTGCTGGGCCTGGAGGGAAAATCTGGAAGACACAGATGTAGGTGGAATCTCATGAGCTTCCCCAGAGAGCCCTACACCAGCACGTACCACTGTGCAGGAATTACAGTGACAAAGCTTAATTAATACAAAATGAGGTCTCCTTGAGTCCCTCAGTGACATATCTGGAGCAGGCTGGGGTGTGTAACAAGTAGGAAACAACAGATGACTTTGGGTCTTGTAAATCGGCACATGGAAACGGAGCCCTGCTGTTCCCCAACCATCTGAGTCGCACATGTGCAGCCAAGGTGCTTTTATTTGGCTGTTATCTCTGCATGGGAGGAGTGGGAGATAAATCTGAAGGGTTTTCCAGACAAAAGGAACTTATCAAGTAATACTGAAAGCAGACAGAGCAGAGCCAGGCTTGGATTTGGCCCTTGTGCTGAGCTAAGTGGAAAGAAACCGTGGCCAAAGATCAGCTGGAAAACCATTTAACCCTCCTTGAGACTGAACAGCAGCTTTGGTGAGAAAGTCGAGTGTGGAATACAAGCATGAGAAAAATAACAAGAGCAATGATTGATACAGTGATTGGCAGCACGTCTTGTAGGACAACCTGCAAACTCGGCTGCTGAAGGTTATCCCCTGTGTGATCATGGATTCTGATGAGGCAGAGCTGTAAAATACAAGGGGTTATAGTGGAAAAAATGCTGCTTCTGATCCTTTTCACCTCTTCTGATGTGCCTTTTCCTTACCCTATCTGCATCTCAAATTCTGGTTTAGGCATTAAATTTGTTAGGGCAAGCAGAAGTAGAGGGATTAAGTGAAAAAATTAATGCACCCTGACACCGAAGAGGTTTTTATTTGTAGGATTTCTCATTGTTTGTTGCATCTCACTTCTCTGACCTCCAGTTCATACTCTGTGTTCACTTGGCCATATTTGCTGTGAGTCTTTATTCTTAGTTTTCTTTAAGGAGTGCCTAGTCTGACTCTTTTCTTTCATTATTAATTTTTTGAGCTGTTCCACCTCTTTCTGAATGTCCTTGGATGCATCCAGAGGAAGGTAACACAGCTGAAAGACATGTCCTGGGAGGAATGGCTAAGAATATTTGGCTTGTCTAGTTTGTAATCAGCTTCTTAGGACATGGAGAGGGAGGTGCTGAGCTCTTCTCCGTGATACCCAGTGATAGGACATGTGGGAATGATTCAAAGCTACAGCAGGGAAAATTTAGACTGGGCATTATAGAGCATTTCTTTACCAGGTGAGTAATTGTGTTGAGGAATTGTGTTCATAATGATAAATGATAAATAAAGGGTGTCTGCTACTTTTTCTCCTTTCTAAAGTAATTGGAGCGATACAGATGAGTAATGATGGGTGGGATTTTTGGCTAATGACTATTTTTGCAATTTAAGGCATGTTGAGTATATAGTACAGGGATTCTCCTGAAGTGGTTTAAGTGAACTAATTTTGCTGTAATGTGGCTAAAGGGAAGAAGTGGGAAACAGATCCATTTCCTGCTTACCTGTGCTGTGAAATGACTCTGGATGGCTAGATCTTTATACTGAACTGCATACAAAGTCAATTCTTTGTGTTGCAAGGGTTGTGATACCCAGACAGGCTTTGAATTCCATCTCTCTCTTCAGTCCATAGTAACCAACCTTTTGTGTAGGGTCAAGTTACAGGATGATTCTGGGTCTCCATGTGAAGTAGAAGGAATTTTTACTGTTAAGGCAGCCCTGGTGCTTCTTGAGCCCTAGTGAAGAAAGCCTGTGTGGTTTTTTTTGTGGAACTCATAGCTGAGAGTCCAGATTCCTTGCTGCTTATCCTTCATTTGGAGTCCAATGCTAGCTTCCCTGTTTTCATGAAGGATGAGGCTCTATATTATCAGCACTGTTTTCAGCACAAATCCAAAACATAGCCCCATACTAGCTACTATGAAGAAATTTAACTCTACCTCAGCCAAAACCAGCACAGACTCCTAAGAAAAATCCCACAACGATTAACCTCATATCCCATTCTACTCCAGCTGCAAAGCAGAGGTTTTTGGTCTGCCTTTTTTAACATAAACACTGAGCAATATCTATTAAGACAGCTTTCCAAAACAAAACCCCTATCAAGATAGAAGACATTGTGTCTGCTATTTCCAAGGGCAAAAATGAGACTCATCACTTAGTGCATAAATGAAAGTAATTTCAGTATTCAAGATATGCAAACCTGTGGGACTTGTACTCGTGATTATTCCATATTTCCCAGATATTTTTAACTGATGTATCATCTGATGTAAAGCTCTCTTTATAAAACACAGTGTAGCTCAAAGAATAGAGCTCCTAAAAATCTTGATTCAGGCAGCATTTTATGAATCTTTGGAATTCAGTAAAACCTAAGAAGAAATTAAGGATCTGTGTCAGAGAAATTGGAGATGTAAACATCTGTTGGGCTGCCTTTTGTGTCCTGTGGGAAGTTTGTCTGCTTTTTATAGCAGCTCTTGTCACCTAACGCAGAGGGATTTTGATCCATAGCTTGGGATGTCTCAGCCCTGTTGCACAGCAGTCAGTTAATAGAAGACATTGTTCCCTGTAATGTAATGCTATTATTGTTTCAAATATTTTGTTCAAGTTCTTTAATCTCTCCTCATGATCATTCCCTTCTGCATTTTAATTATCAGTGCTTTACATGAAGAAATGCTGAAGTGTGAAAGATTAGATAAGGAAACATTCGACATCCAGCAGCCCTTTGCTCAGAGGGGCTGTGAACAGGACTGTTGCATTGATTTGTTAAACCACAGCCTATGTTTTATCAGCAACACACACATCAAATGCACTGTGCACAACGAATAAATACAATTTCTAACAGGAAAGAGACTTCTTTCAGCATGGTGTGCTTCTGCTTGCTGGTTCATGTGAGAGAACAAAAGGAATGAGTTTTTTTGTAAATGAGGAATGATGGAATAGGTCTATGAGAAAAAGATTAGACTAATTTCAGATCTGAGGGTGGCTGGTTTGCTTCTGACTCAGAGTAATTTGATTCATGAGCTGTCACACATCAGGGGCAGATGGCCTCAGCCAGCACTTAAGGGAGAGAGGGCAGTGCTTAGGGGGCTGCAGGCTGCCTTGGGACCCTGTTCTAAGGGGGAGCTGACTCTGGAGAGTAGATCCAGCTAGAACACTTTTAGGATCTTCTCCTGTGCCCTCAAGCTGGGGCTTTCAACCATGCCCTATAGAGACCATGCTTATATTCCAATATAACTGGTGAGGCTGGCTCTGCCCATGCCCTGTTATTTTCCTGCCCAGAATTGCTGTGCAGACATGCACCTGTTCCTGACAGATTTTGCTTCTATTTATCATAGAACATCTCCTAATCAATGTAAGCCAAGATTTACTATGGCAGGTCTAAGCCAAAATGAAGTCCCACTACCCTTCTGCGCAGGTTCACCTGAGGTTAAGTTTGGCAGCTTCTCCAGGTGCAGGTTCTGCTGCTCCTGGTGTGTTGAGTGATGTTGGGTAACACCTACAAGCATCTCCAGCTGACTGGGAGGTCTGTTCTCCTTTAGATGGGAACTTATAAAATTGCAGAGGACAGACCTTTTAGCAGGGCCTGTTGTGATAGGACAAGGGGTAGTAATTTTAAACTAAGAGAGGGTCGATCCAGACTCGATATAAGGAAGAAATCTTTGTATGATGTGGGTGGTAAAACACTGGCACAGGTTGCCCAGAGAGGTTGGTGGATGGCCCATGCCTGGAAACATTCAAGGCCAGGTTGGATGGGGCTCTGAGTAGCCTGTTCTAGTGGAAAATGTCCCTGTTCATTGCAAGGGGGCTGGAAGTAGACGGTCTTTAAACTCCCTTTCAACCCAAATATTTTATGGTTCTATGACAGCTATGGCCTTGTTTAAAATCTTTCTGTCCTATTATGGTGTTGAAACAGGAGGAAAGGGCACACATGGGACTGTAGTACTGTAGTACTACACTGGTAGTATGTTAAAGAAACAAGATAGAGTGTGAACAGCATCTTTGAACAAATGGGAGCTGAGTATTGCTCCAGAAGCCCAACACAAATATTCCTCTTCCTGGTGGGACACGGAACAGCCCCCTGCCTTGTGTCCTGCTGTCTGTCCGTGCAGGACACTCTCCATCTACTCCTCTCCTCAGGCCAGGGGTAATTGCAGCTATTTCACAGGCAGCACTATCCAATGGGTTTTCTTAAATACACTGCGGGGCCTGATCTGACCAAGATCAGTCAAGCAGGTATGTTCTTCCCACATTAAAGCCAATTAACGTTGGGTAGGCATGAGAGAGAGCAACATTTAGTCCAGTTTGCCTTCTCTGTGAATTGGTTCACGTGGCTGAGACTGAGTCTCTCACCTTTCCTGGAGGCAGAGCCTCCTGTACATGTGAAGGCCAGGCCTATGGAGCCATTAGAGTGGGGAAGGGCTTTGATCTCAAAATTGCACCATTTGAAACTGCAGATGAAAAAACTGAGTTAATAAAACAGCCAGCAAGCCTGCAAGTGAATCATTTTAGCTTCTCCTAGAGCAGGCTCAGTCCCTGTGCCTCTGAAACAGGAGGCAGGAGTCGTGCATGACCCTAGGGGTACTGAAATGCTCCTGATGGCCTCGTTGCAGCAGTAGCGAGGATGTGCCAGTTTTGGAAGGGCAAGGTGCCAGCAGAAACAGAGGAAAGCAGGATGAGTGGTGGATAGGAGGGTGCCATGGCTCTTGGGGAGCCATGGGGGGCTGTGGAGGAGCAGGAGGCTGTGGAGGAGCAGCTCTGTGCAGCCTCCTGCCCTGGCCCAAGCTGTGGAGCTGCTGCAGTGTGGCAAAGTGCCCAGGCAAATTCGGCTGGCTCTGCACCCCCCGCCACTCGGCAGCTCCCAAACCAGACCTGACTTGCTCCCTGCCAGCTCCAAGCAGGAGCAGAGAAGTCTGAGCGGGGTGGATAGACATGCCCTGAGGATATGTCTGCATTGCAGTGCAGAGGTGAGACCTGGGCTGGGTGAGACAGACCTGGGCAAGTCCTTGGGAGCTGTGGGGCTGCGAAGCACCCAGAACATGTGAGGTGTGTGTTCCTGGGCTCTGGGAAGTGGGGGTGGAGGAGGAGGAAGGGTTTTAGCCTCAGTGAGCCTAATGATCATTTTGGGGACCGAGTCTGGGTGGTGGAAGGACTTTATGGACTGGCACGAGCTGTGCTCACCACTGTAGAGACCACACAGAGAAATCACAGAATCATGGAATAATTTAGGTGGGAAAAGCCTTTTGAGATCATAGAGTCCGTGTCACACCCCAGCTCTGCTAAAACCACCACCAAACCATGTCCCCAAGTGTCACACCTACACTGCTTTTAAATCCTTCCAGGAATGGTGACTCCACCACTGCCCTGGACAGCCTGTCCAAATGCCTGCCAACCCTTTTATCCGGTGTAAACCTCCCAGCCAGCAGCACTGGGAAGTGGACAAAATGGTAGTGCTGGAGTTGGGAAAAGTACACTGCCCTCTTCCTTAGAGTGCCTGGATCTCAGGCTTTGACTGAGGATCCTCGGCCCCACACCCTGGCACTGGGACAAACCCCAACCCTTCAGTTGGGTGATTCATCTCTGGGAGACTCAAACCATCCAAACAGATTCTAGATTACTCCAGAAAATATTTCCTACTGAAAGTGTCCCATCTCCTGAGTCTGTGTTATCAATATGGTTGCTTATTCCTGTAATTATTCTATATTAGAGACAAGACAGAAAAAAGAAAAGAATTAAAGAAATAGTCAAAGGAAACTTTATCAACCCAAATCACAGGTGATTTTTGGTGGCATCTTGGGAAAGAAAGTCTGGTGTGAGCCAGCAGCTGAAAGCCGAAGTGTGGCTGCAATCCCTGGAAGAGGAGGGGAGATGTTCCTCCAGCAGCTCCAGGCAGCTGTGAGGTTCCTCTGCTCTAAACACTCAGCACTAGATGGCATCCAAGGGGGGAATTTGGGCTCCCAAACTCAGTCCTGGGCTCTGAAATTATAGTCATAGCTGGATCAAAAAATGAGGATCCCACCTGGACGAGGGGAATAAATCCAAGGGCTGAGAAAGAGTTTTCCCATCTCCTCCTGCCATCCTGTTGTTGTGCAGCTCACTCTGAGGTCTGTTCCACCATCTCAGAGGAGTGGCCCAGCCACCAGGATGGGAAAATAATGTGACACAGTGAAGAGCAAAGGCATCATCCACAAGTCAAGGTGCATTAAGTCCTGCAGGGATGCATTCACCCATGCCCTCTTTTTCCTTAAATGCTGCCAGCCCTGTGGGTACTTGGATGCACAATACACTGCCCATGTTGCTGTCTGTTCACATGGTGTTCCTTGGTATCACACAAGGTGTGCAGCCTAGGGACAGCTGCAGGGGACTGGAAATGCAGCTGCTCAGAGCTGAAAAACATTTCTTAATGAGGGAATTACCTTTGCATCATCCACCTTGTTTACTAAATAAGCCAAATTGTCCCTGGGCCATTGATGGGATTTGGAGAAAGCAGAAACACCACGAGAGGCAACTCTTGCCTGGGAGATTTTTTGTCCTCTTTACCTTGAAGAGGCCTTTCTGCTGATGTAGGATGAGGAGGGGGAGTGTCCAGCATCTCCCCCTGTCCCACATCAGTGTTGTTCTGGGAGGAAAGTGGGATTATTCCTCCAGACCTCCAGCTTGGGTAGCAAATTCTTTGCTTTTATCACCTCTCAAATGAACCATGGCCATGAACAGGTTCCTCAGGAGAGGAGCTGTGCTTGGCCCCTGGCTCAGGGCTGTGGGACTGAGGGCCAGCACCCAGGCAGGGGCTCGAAGGCATTGGTGTTCTTGGTACAGAGGTGCACACAAAGGTGTGAGGAGCAGACAGGTAATGAGTAGTGGCTGTGGGTGGCTGCCTGGAGGTGCAGGAGCCACGGGAGAGACATGAGGCTCCCTCCCTGCCTTGTTTGCATGATGCAGGTGACCTTGAGTTTAACAATTTAATGAGCACTGTGCAACTGCCAGCACCATTTCCTGTGCCCTGGCCCTGGTGAGGAGAGTGCTGAGGTCCAGGTCCTGGGGGTGACTGTACAGCCACCTCTCCTGAGCCTTCTCATTTTGTCTCCAGCTGAGCAAAGGGTGCTAAGGGCTGAGCATCCCCCTGGGGCTCATCACCACCCAGAAACTATTCTCCCTCTGAAACACCTTTGTGCTCATGACTTTTACTTTTCCTTTTCCTTGTGTTTTTCTGGTGTGAATACAGGGCCAAGCAGAGATGCAGGTAGAGCTTTATCAAGGTTCTGTTGGAGTTTGAAATACTTTTCTTCCCAAAAGTATATGTACCTACAAGAAATAGCTTCAACCCAAGCCCTGAGTAGGCAGAGGCACTACAGACTGCTGTTTGTGTGCCCATTCCTTTTGCCTGCAATTATGGGGAAATTGCCATCGTGTAAGCAGCAGCTGTATGAATAACTCTATTATTTGTTATTATTAGTCCTAGATGTGTGTTTTTCTTGAGATCATATCTGCACAAGAAGGCACATTAATAATAGCCTTTGGAACTGGCCAAGTTTAATTTCTATGGATTGTGAAACTTTTGAAGCAAGGTGCTGTTTATTGCTTTCTTTTAAAATCAAAGGTATTAAGACGCAGCAGAGAGAGCTCTGTGTTGTCCAGGCTGAGTTCTTGTAAGGGCAGGCGGTCATGTTGTGCTCACTCTCCTCATATGGCATCAGCAAAGGGGTCTCGTGTTACAGCCTGGTGCCAAGCTATTTTAGGAAGCAAGATTCCCCTTTTTATGCAATTATTTTTCTTGTGAGTTTAAGTTCTGTGCTCATTTGCTCATTTTCTGTTTTGGTCTGTTCTATCTCTTGCCTTCAGGCAGGGTGAGTGGTACAGAGAACAACAGCTTCTCAAAAACAAAGGTGCTGTCTGAGCATGGAAAACATGAGTAAGAATGGGTCAAGAAATAGGAAAAACCACCTGGACTACTGTGTCCAGCTCTGGGGTCCTAATTCTAAAAGGACATGGAGCTGCTGAAGTGAGTCCAGCCACAAAGATCATCTGAGGGCTGGAGCACCTCTGCTCTGGAGACAGCCTGGGAGAGCTGAGAGTGTTCAGCCTGGAGCAGAGAAGGCTCCAAAGAGACCTTAGAGCTCCTTCCAGTGCCTAAAGTGGCTCCAACAGAGCTAGGGAGGGACTATGGACAAGGACATGGGGTGAGAGGACAAGGGACATTGGCTTCAAGCTGACAGAGGGCAGGGTTAGATTAGACAGCAGGAAGAAATTCTTGGCTGTGAGGGTGGTCAGGCTCTGGCACAGGTTGCCCAGAGAAGCTGTAGCTGCCTCATCCCTGGAAATGTTCAAAGCCAGGTTGGATGGAGTTTGGAGCAGCCTGGGATAGTGCAAGGTGTCCCTGCCCATGGCAGGGGGTGGAACAAGGTGATGTTTAATGTCCCTTCCAATCCAAACCATTCTAGGATTCTGTGAGATGATCACATTTTCTCTTTGAGGACCATTGTCACGAGCTTTTCATCCAAGCCCGGTAGCAAAGAATCAAATCAGGGCTGAGTTCCTTAATGCACATTGTGACCTACCAGTATTTTTTGGGCTGCTTATCAGGAGCCCATGCAAGCACACGCAGTCACAGAGCCACCCAGACTGGCAGTATCTGGAGAGAAGATGGAAACAAATCCAAATGCAAAGAGCGCCTTGTCAGATTTGTGTGATTTGTGCTTGTGCAGTTGGTATTGTTACCCCAAAAGTCACCTCTTAGGCAGCATTTTGCCCCACTTTCCCAGCAGCTGGTGGAAAAAGGTTTTGCTAAAGGCAGGAGGGTGTAAAGGTGGGCAGCTGAGGACAAGTAAAATGAAATCCCAAAATGCATCAGTTTTGGGGGGGTTGTCTTTTTCTTTAATTTTTGAATCCCAGTGTTTCAAAACAGTCTCATGGTTTGGAAACAGGAGGATTTTGACATTCAGTGTTTGATTTTGGCAATACTGGATAAAGGAGATAAGGGGGTCCTTGACAGAGCACATGAGTTATTTGTGGGTTGTTGTGCAACGACTGTCAGTGAACCTGTGTCTTTGTGTGTTTAAAGTGTATTTCTTGACATTTACTGGCAATTTTAAAGGGATTTACTCCTTACTATTTCATAGTCTCTGATTCAGAGCAAATTTGCAGATTTTGAAGATCAGAAGAGACCATTCATGCCATAGTCTGAGCCTCTGAAGACCTGAAGCCACCTAACTTCAGCCCCTCCTGGACTGAGCCCAATATTTTGTGTTCAACTGAACCATAAAGGCAAGATATGAAGGTACAAAGATCAATCACTAATCCAACACCCAAAAGTTTGTTCCAAGATCTGATCATTACCACTATTTAAAATATAGTGGGTAATGTGCTTCTCATTTTTGTAGTCCACCTTTGGCTAGAAGAATAATTTATGCCTAAACATTCATATAAAAGCATGTAAAAATTCCTTCAAAATAAAGGAAAAGATAGGCGGGATATATATCACAGGGAATCTGCTTGGCTTTACAGGGAAAAGAGCCTCCTTCTAGTGGTTTGTTGCTGTGATCTGCAAGGCAAGTTGTGTGCATTTCTAAAGTAATTTGAGCTTTGTTAAGGTCAGTAGCATAACTTGAATATAATTTTATTTCTTCTTTACAGACATTTCTTCAGCCTTTGGAAATCCAATGGCCCAAGCAAAATTAAACTGGCACAGAAAAGTGAAGTGGGAAAGGAAGTTTGTGCACTTAAAGAAAAAATGAAAGAATTTTTAAAGTGGAAATGCGTGTGACAAATGGGAGTGGGCCTGGCTTGACCACTTCTGGCTGTTAAACTGCTGTGTTGCAAGATAAATTTTGGGGAAAAATTGCAGCTAGAAAGAGGGTGTGAAACAAATGGTTCATGCTGAGTCAGTAATTTGGGTGCTGTAGTTTTGTAATGTGCTACTAACCCAAACTGTGGAACTCCCGAATTTTTGGGCCTGGCTCTTATCACAGGAACAAACAGCCTCTGTGAAAGGATTCAGAATACAAACGGGGGAGAAAATCTTTTTCAGAGCTGTAAAACCCTCTTGTGTTGTAAGGATTGTTTCTGGCAAGGCTTTCAAAGAAAACAGTGTCAAGACCCTCTCAATGAATAGCAACATTAATATATTAGGTATGTATTATGTAAATCCATACTTCAGTGGAGCACTAGATAAGATAAATGGGAGCAAAGAGCAGGCTTTGAAGGCTGCTGGTGAGAGTTTTTGTGTGTACTGTGCCCTTTGAAGGCTCAGTGAAGAACTCAAGGCCCACTGAGGCCCTGCCATCCCGTCCTGCTCAAGGCACTGCTGCCGTGTAGCCATTAAATTTTGTCAACATGTGACACAACCTCAGCCACAGCTTTGCAGTGTAATGCCTGAAAAACCTCTTTTCTCCCCCTTTTGGTGCAGAGGGAGGAAAGCTCCTCCATGGCAGAACTGGGCTGTGCAGATCCTTTACTGCACTGCATGGCACAGATGGATCACGGCGTAGATGGTGACCAGGGTTACAGCAAAGCCAGGTTGTGTGCTGGAGCAAATATTTGGGGAGGGTCCAGCCTGGCCCTGGCAAACACATTGAAGTACTTGAGGCTCGTGGACAATGAGTTATCGAGATATGGAGACTTGGGAGCAGATAAGCCCAGGGACTCAAGCATTGTATACAAATACCTGGCCTGGCCCTTGCAGCTCATGTGAGGCGGCAACAGGAGCGATGCTGTAGCTCAGCCCTAATGCAGCTCCAGGTTTTTTTTCTGTATAATTGTGCAGGACAGGATGGACAGAGGGTCCCCCACATGTGGGGCCACGCGCTTCACTTTTTTCTTGTGCTGCTTCATCTCTCGATGAGACCCACTCCTGCTCCATAATTTTTTGCTTACGATGTCTTTCAAAAGCCTCTCCCTGCTTCCCCAGTTACACACCCAGGCCCCTGCAGTACCAACCCATCAAAGCAGCATCTTGACTCATGTTGGGAAGGCACAAACCCATGTTCAGCATCTCCTTCCCTGCTGCCACCAGGCACCTGCCCCACCAGTGCCCGTGTTCATCGTCCGGGGCTTCACGCTTTGAAGGTGATGCCAAAAGCTGTGGGGTGGCCCATAAAAATGGCTTGGTCTAGACATGGAAAATGATATTAATTTTTCTTTCACTTTTCATTTGGATGCTGAACATTTTCAACCAGGTCATTGAGATAGTTTGCGACCAGAAATAAATCCAAGCTGGAAAAATGTCGGTGGACCTGTTTACATTATAAACCACAAATGTTTGTATCCTGCAACAAATACCTGGGAAGTGCCGGGACCAGACATTACAAAGGTGTTAACTACCCTGAGTTAACCAGTAATCAATTTGGGGCGAAAAGCCCGAGTGTGGACCCCTCCTCTGAGACTGCTCTTTATAACGGGGCTTTCATTTAGGCCCTGACCTAGGAGTGTAATTAAACCATGGCACATTCTTGACTTTCAAACAAACTCCTGGGAGCTCGCCAGCCCTGAGCACAGACCCGGATTTTACCAGGTTGGAAAGGAGGGTGATGTACCACCTCTTTCATGAGCTGTTGTTGATGGTGAAAGTGCCTGCCTGGTAGAAATTGGGAATTCTACAGACAGACCTTCAAGGCTACTCTAATAAACACATGAAAGGATTTGAGGGAAATATATGAAAATACTGGTCTACTGAAAACCCTTTTTTAATGCCACCAGTTTTGGGGGAAGTGCATTATTCAGGCCTGGAATTTTTAATAATTAGCAGGCATAATTTGTAATTTATATGCTGCTTTTTGATTTTTGCAGTCCAAATTTGCTCCAGTTTCTCTGTTGTGCTATATCACCAGGCAATGGGAATCCATAGCCATGACCTGCTGGGGTGCTTTTAATGGAGCTGGAGTTTGGCATTCCCAAGCAAATGCTGAGGCATGGCAGTAGATGGTGCTGTTATTCTCTTTTTTGAGGACAGGGACGGCAGACTAAAGATAGGCACAACTGTATCTGTACACAAGGTGTTACCAGTCCCCAGTGTCCCCAAATTATAAATCAGGATCTTTCAAATCATGGGATTTGGCCTTCAGAAAATCTTCAGGTTGAATCAAATAACATTCTTTACTACAGCTTCTGAGTATTGATCTTTCAGGTGAGATTTTGAGCTCACATTTCCAAGCTTTTCATTGTAATCATGTAATTTATTTTTTTTCTTTTTGTAATAACATGAATTGAAATCTTCCAATCATGTCAAGAGTCAGCAAGATTTAGGGGAACTAAATTAAATTAAAAAGAAACATCAGCACTGCGAAACTTGGCAGGAGTACAGATGCTGGTTTCAAAACAGATTGGACTTTAAGTTGTTGGCAAATCAAATGTTGCTGACCCTGGGTTATTTGGGATGCCAGGAACGGGTCTGTGACCACAGAATGTCCTGCCCCATAGGCCACTGAGGCACGTGCTTGAGGGCTGACCCTCCTGGCCCGTGTCCATCTGGATCCCCTTGAACAGGACCTTCCTGAACAGCACCAAATGCTGCATCAGGATGACTTTTATCAGCTAATTCTTTTTAATGACCTGAAGGTTTATGAGGCTTGATCCTTCCCCAGCAGCACTTGGCAGGGCAGAACTGGGCCCCCTTTGGATTTCACTTTTATTTGCCTTTCTCTGCAATGACAGGTCTAAGTCCAGCCTTTGTCAAAATTTAACGGGGCAGTGTTGGCTGTGCAGGTTGGACAACCTGGCAGCAGGGAAGGTGTCCAGCATGGGGACAGGGGCAGGGGACACAGCAGGTGTCCTGCCCTTCACCTCCTCCTGCCATGGGGTGGGCTTGGCAATGCCCCCACTTGCAGCCACTCCTAAGGGTGTTTTCTCCTGCAGCAGCAGCTGCTGATGCTAAAAATACTCTTGAACAGGGTAGTGGTGGTTCAGCTTTGGACTTTTCAGAAGTTTACTGGTATTTCGGCCTCGTGACTCCAGTTCGGGCCACCTGATGTGCAGCACGTAACTGTGCTCTGATTTCCCCCTTTGGTGGGGAACAATCTCAGATAACGGATAACAATCAGCTCACTTTCTTATTTTAGGATTGCTGTAGATATGGTCATTTACAGCTCCAAGAAATACAATAGGCAGGGCCTGGTCCTCCCACGCTGAGTGTCCCCTCTCCAGAAGAGCTGCTGCCAAATCCTCCCTGTGACAGAAAAGCAAAGTGGGTTCCCAAGTGAAACCTGGCTGTAGGTCTGAGGGGGAAGGGGTTGCTTGGCACTGGGCAGTGCATCAGGATGAGCATCCCACCATGCACACTTTAGACATCAAGCTGCTCTGCAACATCATTTGTGTTTGCAGCACGTCAGGAAGAGCAGAAGAGTTGCAATCTGGAGAAGAGAAGGGTCCAGAGAGACCCTAGAACTGCTTCCAGTGCCTAAAGGGGCTCCAAGAGAAGTGGAGAGTGACTTTGGACAAGGGCCTGGAGTGACAGGACACAGAGGAATGGCTTTGAACTGACAGAGGATGGGTTTAGATTTGATATTAGGAAGAAATTCTTAGCTGTGAGGGTGGTGAGGTCCTGGCACAGCTTGCCCAGAGAAGCCGTGGCTGCCCCATCCCTGGAAGTGTCCAAGGACAGGCTGGATGGGGGTTTGGCCTAGTGGAAGATGTCCCTGCCCATGGCAGTGGGGTTGGAATGAGATGATATTTAATGTCCCTTCCAACCCAAGCCATTCCAGGATTCTGTGATGCTTTACACTTGGGGAGCAGCCCAGAGTGCCAGGACCACCTCCTGCCTGGCCAAGGAGCAGCCCCAGGAGCACAGGGATGGTGCTGGCCAAGGGCAGTGCTCCTGTCCAGCTGTCTCTGCACCCCAGAGCTGATGCTGGACTCATGAAACACGTTGTAGGGACTAAATAAAGTCGTGCTGGGCCAAGGGGAGTGGGATGGGGTAAGCAGGAACATAAGGGCAGGCTACAGATTGACTCCCTGCTCCAACAAATAGTTATTTTACATTAAATAATGTGTGGGATAAACTATTTCCATGAACCTCAGAGCAGAAATTGGAGCCTCCTCCCTTCCCTTCCTTTCCCTTCTCTCTCCCCAAACCCACCCTGTGCACCCTGTGGAAGGAAACACAAGCCCTCAACAGGCTCCTCTGGCCCAAACCAGACCTTATTGTCCCACTTGAACACACTCTCCTATGAAGAAGAAATAAAAAATGCAAAGCAAGAACATTTTTACTGTTGTTTTTAGTTTGGTTTTGGTTTTGGGGTGTTTCTTTGCAGATACCCTTCTGCCTGGATCATGATGACTGGTCATGATGCGTGAGTAAGAGCTTCTCTCAATTTACAAGTTACTGACATGCAATGAGAAGGTTTCCACATAGTCCTGTCCCACTGATACAAGGGGCAGCAACAAGTTCCTGCCCCTTTGCCCGTTCCAGGAGTAGCCTTACAGAGCTGATTCTCTTAAAATTACAAGATTGAATGAATAAAACTCAGTTCTCCTTTTAATATTGTTGGGTTGTGAAATAGGCCAGTTAATGTTTAAATCTGGGCAAGAAGAAGTGGTACAGCAATTTTTGATCTTCCCAGAGATTGTATCAGTGTATTCCTTGCTCACCAGAGGTTTGGTTCAGCTGTGATGGGAGGGTGGTGAAAATCAGTCCTTCTCCAAAAATGTAGGGCAAAACTAAGTGGTAACATAAACTCCATTGGTTCAATTTGGTTCAAATAACTTATATAAAGAAAAGCCTCAGTCCATAGTGACAATTTTGAGTCTGAAAGGAAAAGCTGAGGCCTAGAAGGATAGCTGCTGCATGGTGCATTCAATAATTCCATTTATGAATAAACAATTAATTATTATCAATGAATCACTTGCATATTATTGACAAAGGCACAGAAGCTGCTTTTTGGCACTGCTGACTTACCCATTGTCAAGCGTGAACCAAGCAATTGTGGTGGCTGCTGCTCCCTTAAGAAATTGTCCAAGATTCAGACTTATTTGTGTGCCCTGGCTTGCATCAATTAACAGTACAATCTTTTTGTTATGAAAATGCAAGCATAAGTAGCCTGAGGGGTCTTGTAAATGCAAATATAAAATGATAATTTCAATTTCCCTGAAAGTACAAGAAAGCCTCTTTTTTTTTTTTTCATTTGCTGTTACGATGATAAGTCTCAATTTTTGTTTATATATTTTTTTTCCTGCTTTGAACACAAAATGGAATTTAACCCAGGGAATCAGCAGATTTGGGGATGTGGGGAGGCTGGAGCCAGCTGCTGGAATCTGTGGGCTCCTCTAGGCAGGGCCAGGGTCTGAGGGGTGAGGGAAGGTGGATGCTTGGCCCCATAGTGGCCGTGAGCTGGGCTGGGCAGTGTGCCCGCAGCTGGTGCCGGGCTGGCCCCTCGGCTGGGGGAGAATTCCCACGTGAAGATTCTTTCCGCTCGCTCCAGGCATCCCAGGAGCCTAAATTAGGCACCCACACCTCTGCCACGGTCAGGGGAAAGAGAGAGAGACCTTGAGATGTGTCCTCCACGGGCAGCTTGGTGCCCCGGGTGGGTGATTGTCACCATTTTGGGCCAAAAGCGATGCTTTTGTATTCGGTGCCATGGGGTGATTATGGGCAAAAGAGTCTCCTCAAAAGGAAGCTGGGATGTTACCGAGGCATAGTGAAAGAATTGGAGGAACGTCTAAGGTCTGTTTTCCCCTTTCTTTTGACGCCACACATATAAAAGTAAAATATGAAAACAGCCACTTCACTTTCTTCCTCCCAGGCTGGCCTCCGTACGCCCAGGTATGTGTCTAAACAGATTCCTGGAAAACCTGCCCTGGCCGAGGAGCACTCTGCAGCACCCAGGTGAGAGTCTGCAGCTCCGGGAAGGGCAGCAGGGAAGGGTGGCCTTGCTGGGGGTTCTCCCTGCCCTCCCTGCCTCTGCAGGCAGGTAAACACCAGGGATGCAGCAGGATATGTGTCAGCACACAGATGAAAGGCTGAGGTCAAATACACCACCAAAAAATAAGAAGAGAAGTGGTTAGACACTGTCCTGAGCAGTTCCCTTGGGTAGCACCACTCTCCCTACCACCTGCACCCCTGCCCAGAACAGCCAGCATTGCCCTCCTGCCAGCTGGGGTGCCTGGGAAACCTTTCCTTTACTTCCTTGGTGATTTTTAATTAGACCAAACGAGCGATTAACCAGCACAATAATCCCTCACCCGACTCTCTCGTTACGCTCATTTGAAGGTGGTGTTGCTGCTACAGGAGGGCAAAGCTGCCCCGGTTCAGCGATGGTACCTGGCAGGGTGGCACAGCCAAACCTTCAGCCCTGAGCCCAGGGTGGCCCCAGGGTGGCCTGCCAGGGTCTGTGGGTACCACACACATCATGTCCCTTCCAGAAGGACCCGTCTCAACACACGGAACAGAGTTGCAGGGTAGGGGGGGAAAAAAAAAATCACGAGAAAAATGTTAAAAGTCATTTGTTGTTAGTTTTGTGGCCCTCGCACCGTTCCCACCTTTCGGGAGTCCTCCAGCCTAGAATCGGCTGCTTGTTTTCCTTTCCTCCTTTCCCCCCTGCACTCCTGTATGAACGCTAGAGGCTCCCTTCTTCTGGTTTGCGAGAAAACTAGTTCCTAACTCTTTTTTTTCTTTTTTTTTTTTTTCAACTTCCCTCAGGAAAAAAATGTGGAGTTAATTATCTATGTAAAATGTCAGATGCAGGAAAGGGGCTGTGCTTACTTACTTGGATATCCCATCCGAGGCGAAGTGAGTGATTTTTTTTTTTCCCTCTTC
>VZRZ01007083.1:1009615-1020638 GCA_013398175.1 Climacteris rufus
GCGCAGGGGGCACTGTGGGCTCGGGGATGCGCCCGGGGGTGCCCCGGGACGGGCCCCGCACCCGGCGCTGGGTCGGCGGCACCTCGGCGGTGCCGGGGCCAGCTCCAGGTGGAGGCAGCGCTCTACGGTCAGCCCGGCTCGTGTTTTGGTTAATAATGGAAAATAGCAACTCCTGCCTCGCTGGTTACTGTGTGTCGCTCGGCTTGTTGGGTTTTCCAGCGCTCCTCTCCTTCTCCCCTCTCGCCCCAGCGCGGGCATCTCGCTAAACTCATCCCTTTCAAAGTTCGAAGCGCTCCTGCAGTCCCTGGCAGAGCTCTGGGTTTGCCTGCCTGCTTGGCTTTTGGAGATGCGATGGCTTGGTGGTTTTTTTTTTGGTGGAAGGAAACTGTCAACAGCGTGTCTCAAAAAACTTTTTGCATTCCAAAACATCAACCCTTCCATTGTGGCTGCGATGCTGAATATTTAATTGACAGACACAGGCAGGGGAAATCAACTGGCTTCCAACAAAGAGATTAATAACACAACAGCACGTGAGTTTAATACTCCAGACACCACAGTCTTTAAAACAATTGTTTCTGCTTAGAGCCCATTTTTTAAAGACTGTCAGTTTGATTTAATTTTTATGTAGTTTATTGATCATCTGGTGTGTATTACGGGGCACTAATACATTAAGAAGAGAGGCATGGTTCTCTCTTTATATTCCCACAAGAATAGGGGCCAGGGCAGAAACCTTCATCTTCTCAGATCTGGAAAAAATAAAAATACTTAATATCCCATATATGAAACTATTATAAGTAGAAACATAACTATGTTGACTTATTTCACTTATTTAAGCAGAAAGTCGAATTCCTAGTAAAACAACTCCTAGGAGTCGCAGAACTTTTAAACTTTTATTTACGCAAGTTTTCTTAACTTGAGGCATTCCTGGCATGAGTAGGTGCTATTTGAATGGGAAAAGGGTTTTGCTTCCCCTTCTCTGGGCTAAGGGTCCTAAATGAAAAAGCAGTTGGTTGACATGTGTTATTCTACTTGTGCTAGTTTGGGTAAACAGGACTTATCAAGCATCACTGGAAAGTATTGTTAGCAGGGAATAATGTGATACAGCAAAACTGTGATTGTTGCTTTGTTTCAGGTTACTACAGGTGGAAATCAGAAAGTAAACACCAGAGTTGGCTTGTTTAGGGGGTTTTGTTGGGGCTTTTTGTTGTTGTTTTGTTGTTGGGTGGTTTTTTTTTTGGGGTGAGGAACCTTTAAAAGTAAGAGCATGAATTCAACAGCTGGAGGAAAGTTTAGATCTGGCCGATGACCAGCAGGTGAAGAGCATGGGTGGGACATGGTGAGAGAGGTGATTATGGGATGGAGAGCTCATGATGTGTGTTTGGGGATGGAGAGCTCATGATGTGTGTTTGGGGATGGAGAGCTCATGATGTGTGTTTGGGGATGGGCTTTTCAAATACACCCAGACCAGGAGTATGGGACCTGCTGGTGGATGACTGGGCATGAGTTGCTGTGAAATCCACTCACAGGAGGCTTGGCTTGCTCTTCCCTGTCTGTTTTGCTTGGGAGGACTGGTGAGCTTATAGTTTCCAAGCACCTGATTCCCATTTTCTTGTAAAAAAAAAAAAATCCCCTGAAACCCTCTTGGAAAGTGGAAAAAAGGTGCCCTAGCAGAATCCTTCCTGTAAGGAAAAGCTGGACAGGTACAAGTTGATGGGTATTTACATGCAGAGTCCTATATAAGATAATGAGGAGCAGAATTGGGTGAAATGACTTCTTTTAAGGTGGAGGAACTCAGCAGAGGTCTTCTGCTGGTGCATGTAGGCACATGGCCAGTGGCCTCCAGTGCAGTCAAATTGAGTTACGCCTCTTGAGCAGCTGCCCAAAGACATTCAGAGAAGCAGGGAAACAGAAGGCTTTTTCTCATTTGAGGACCACTTTAGGAAATATTAAAACTGGTCATCTGATTTGCAGAGGCCTGTGACGCTGCACTGGCTTCTACTGCAGGTACTGCCATAATCCGACCTCGAATTGGTTTTCTATGAGGAGAAAGTGAAGAGAATGAACTGTGGCTGAAATGTTTTTCAGAAATGACACACTCTCTGTCAGGCTGTAGATGTGTACAAACCCTTTGTTTACACACAAATTTAAACAAATTACCCAGGAGACAATTATCATAAACATCTAAGAAAGTCTGAATTAGTAAAGCTGAGCTATCAGGAGCTTCCTTCACCTTTTAATTTGGTGAGAGTCGTTAGAAGGATCCACTTTTGTCTTTCATCGTTAAGTAGTACAATGGTTATCTTGATAGCAAATGCATAAGAGGAAGATTTGTATCTTCTTTCCTTGGGGATCTTGGGGAGCAGAGTCATGGAGCCATGGGCAGAAGTGTGTTGCTGGTGGAGTGGGTTGGATGAAAATCCACTGAACCAGATTCTCCATTCCTCCTTCATTTCCAACTTGAGTTGAGTTGGCAGGGAGCTGGGTGTTACTGAATGACCAGCCCACTCCTCTAATGAGTGCACTTGGCACTCATAAATCCCTGGTTTCTTGAATGAAGAAGAGGTTTGATCACCGGCACTGTGAACTTCCCAGAAATTCCATGCCCCTGCTTAACTCTGTAAAAAAGGCAGAAAAGAACTGAGTGTGCATTTATTAAAGCAGGTCATGCGAGGGGGGAAAATAACTTTCTCCATCTGCTTCCTCCTCCTGGGAGGGCTCTGTTTAGAGAATTGGAAGATGCTTCCTGAAATTGTTCGGGCCACAGGCGAGCTTGGTAGTGTGGAAGAGTCCCTGCTGCCCTGTCCCTGTCTCCTGGTCCCTGCAACACATCTAAAAATGTGATTGAGGGGGGATGGCTGGGTCTGAAGTTACCCCTGCTGAGCTGGTCGGTGCCTTCACTTTGTAGAGTGGTGGGGAACTCTCAGAGCAGCAAAACAAGAGGTGTGATGGGTGGACCTCCCTCCACCTTCATCCGACCATCCTCAGCCCAATCGCAGCCCATCCCTTTGCCAGGAGCTTCCTGCACCTCCTGCCTGGAGCTTAGAGTTGTTATTGGGGGAAACTGGGGTGACCCTGGCTGGGACAGATGTTGGGGGCAACTTTCCCTGGTGCCATGGGGTTTTGCTGCCCCAGTGCAGCACTGCACGGACCTGCGGCAACAGCCACCAAACCTCTTCCTGATGCAGGAGACGTGGCCATGTGGGGAACAGCCTCCTGCCCTGACCCTTGAGGTGGGATGTTTTGGAGTCTGGCCCCACAGATGTAGCATCTAGGGTTAAATTTACTCCTCTCAGAACTGCTTTTTTCCCTTGGCAGGGACTCCTGGTGTTCAGCAAGCCCTGAGCAGCCACCTGTGCTCTGCTGACGGGTGCTAAGTCAAGCGTTTAATCTCGGAAGAGGGGAAGGCTGTGTCAGCAAGGGTGATAGGGCAGATGAGGGTCTTCAGTAGCTTGTATTTGTGCAGCTTGTGCAGGTAAAACAGCTTCCAAAAAGTCCTGCTTGTGCCATAAAATAGAGGGATTTCATCTGGCATACCTGCTTTTGAGCCTCATGGAAATTGGGTTTATGGGAGCATATGTTTCAGGCTGGTGGGATGTAAACTGCACATAATTTACTGCCCTTCTTCTTTTCTGCCTCTAATTTAATTTTCTCTCTTCTGTCAATCCCAGTTAATCTGTACAACACAAGTTTTACTGCCTTGGGGAGGTTTTTTTTAAGACACAGATGGATAGACCTCTTACAACCTTAATATCTCTGCAGCTTTCTCACAAATTTGGCATCTCCTCTTCTGCAGTGACCTTGATGCTAAAATGAACTTTGAAAGTAAATATTTATGCTAGTTGGACCTTGACATGTTTATGTAAGTGGGGATATAATCTTATAATTTGGGCTAACAGTTTAGATTACTCTTAACTTTCCTCTTCTGTGTAGAAAATTGTGTCATCCTTCAGCTTTCAGAAGCAAAAAAGGATATGAGTTCTGCCAGGGGCCCTGTCGCTTCATCACAAAAATTGGTGCGAAACAGGCCTGGGATTGTCATTTAAGTGTAAGGAGTGGGAGGAATTGGAGATGAGGGGTGAGGTTAGAGTTATTTGGATGGTGTAAAGCTGGATGTGATGAGCTAAGCAACTCTGCTTTGTTTGGGTTGGTGTTGTTTTTTTTATTTTTAGGGCTATCCTGCTGCACAACACTCACTTGTCGCGCGGGTAACATCTTTCTGTACGCCTGAAGAAGCTGCTGAGCCAACCATTTCTTATTTTCAGCAAGGGACAACAAGACCTGACTGTACCAAACCAGCTGGACAGTCCCAACCCCTTGGTGTTGCCTTCTCCACGCTGTGTCTCCTCCGTGTCGGGGAGGACAGAGCCCACACCACATGGGAGAAGCTGTGTGGGCGGGGAGTCGTCATCGTGTTTTGAGCATCCCTAGGTGGGGTTTGGTCCTTGATGTTTATGTATCACCTCAGACCTGCGGGATTTCCTGGTGGCAGCAAGCTCCTGGAGAGGCATGGCTGCTCTGGAAGTGCTTTGGCAAAGGCAGGTTGGCAGGAGTGGCATCTTGGCATGGGGCTGTACAGTTGGGCTCCACCATCACTTGGGAGTAAAGGAGCTTTTTGTGAGCCTTGAAAAGCTTCTTATTGAACCAACAGTCAGCACCTAAGCATGATACCCATCTGTTGTGCTTCTCTTGAAAGACCAAAGGAGCCAAAGATGACTGGAAGTAAAGATGAGAGAAATATTTTGGACGTGTTTAAAATCCATTTTTTTTTGTGTTTGCTTTGTGAAAACAAACTAAAAAAAAAAGGAGAACCAACCTATCAAAAAGAGATTATTAGTGACAATTATACTTGAGGTGTTAATTACAAAACAAGGAAATGCTCTACCTATGGCAGACTGAGTCCTCAGGGGTATAAATCTGCCGGCTTTCCTGAGTTGGTGGAACTTGGCCAGCCTGAAGATGTGTCTCCAGGAAAAGCAGAATTATGTGCAACTGCTTCATGGCCAGAAGTGCTTTGAATCCTGTGTACCTGCTGCTGAGACAGGCAGGAGATGGGATCACAATCACGGCAGATGACATTTTTTTAATTGTCTGTTTGTAGTGAGCACAGAAAATAATATAAACATCACTCCCAGATCAAACAGATTATTTTTATACCCTTTAAATCTCAATTTAATATGCATGCCTTTCTTAGGCTGCTTTGGTCTGACTTTGTTTGTCTGGGTACGGGCTGGAGGTATCTCTCCAGATGCATGTGCTTCGTGTACCACCCAAAAATGGTTTGCATACCACAGCTGGGGAACCTCTGGCAAACCAGGGCTTCTCTTCAGCTTCTGAGATAGGAAGGGTGTTTGTGTGCCTCCATCTCTGCCTGAAATGCCTGAAAAGAGGGGGAGGGAAAGGCCCAGTGGCTCACTCTGGCGGAGCAGGCTCCATCCTCTCCGTTCCGTTCATACAATGCTCCCACTTCATCCATAGTAATCCAGAAGGGACCGTTGTGGTCTCCCGGTCTGCCCGTGCCTGGAACAAGGGCCTGCCTGTTGAAGGCAGCGTGGGGAAAGGCAGCAGCCTTCAAACCCTCCTATCCCAGCGTCACCACAGCCGGCGCTGGGAACAGCAGCTTCTCTGGCATCCCAAGGGGCTGTGTTCCAGAGGGGGAAAAGTAGGGAAACCCCCTCCCTGGATGTGGCTTTCCCCCCTGCCAGCTGGGGGTTTGTGTGAGTTGCTGTCATATTTTTTTTTTTTACATTTCTTCTTTTTAGTTCTGTCTTAGGGCTTTGGTTCTTTTGATGGGTCAGGTTTCATATTTCAAACAAAAGAAAAAAAGAGAAAAGGCTTAAGAATAAGAATGATAAAGCCTCAATGAATGAGATGAATTAAAGTAATCCAGCACTCATTCTGTAATTGTGAAGGCTGAAGTCAGTTTTCTGCACACACTTCTGTGCTTCCCCTCTTTCCAATGTGTCTGGAGGTCCAGCTTGTGGCCAGTCTTCCATCTGCCTTTGCAGATACCTCAGCTGGGTGGGTCTTGCCAAAAGTTGGGAAGAGGGTGCCCTGCCTGTCACATCTCTTCCTGCATCAGTGTGGCCCCTTTCTCAAAAGGTCATTCATATCGCTTTCAAAGCCACCTCGTCTCCATTTCTCTCTCTCCCATGACATCCACCTGGGAGAGGCACTACCTGCTCCACAATTTTAGCAGGTGGAAAGCTCCTTCATGTGGATCGGGTGTCTGTGCCTGGGAATGTGTTGGAGCAGCTGTTGGGAAGTTGAGCTGGGGAATCCCTTCTTGCCTCTTAGCTGCACGCAAGGGCTTACTGGCAACAGTGGGATCGTGATCAGCAGAAGCTGCTCCTCCAGTTAGACCTGAGGAAGCAGAACACCACCAAAACCAGGGAATTTGAAGTGCCTTCATTTAGGTTTTGATGCAAACAGTTTGAAAGCAAGCCTTAAGCAGCATAAGTTTGTTACCAAGAGAATGCACAAATCAGTTGGAAAATTAGCTTTGTCCTGGCAGATTTGGAAGTGTCAGAAATTCCTATGGACTCCATCCTTTGGAGCTGGTCACGTAAGTGGGCTTGATTTTCACATGTGTTGGATGTTTTGGAGACTCTCTGCATCAAGTACATGTTATAAGTAGAACATGTAATTTAATTCCAGAGCTTGATATGCTCTGAAAATGCTTGTGCTCTTTGTGCTGTGTGCTCCTGTTCCTGCCTTGGGTGTTCCTTGCCTGTAGATTGCATCCATATATGACCTTGTCTTCTCTGAGCACAGGGTGCTCTCCACCAGGGCCAGGCTGGGGCTGCCAGCCAAAGCCCAAATGGAGCTGCAGTTGGTCTGACAGTGATGGTGACACTGACTCAACGGGGAATGTTCATAATCCTGCAGTACTTTCCCATAGTTTTGCTTCCCTTGCCTGGAAAGACATGAAAGTGTGTCGATCATAGCACTGAAAAGATTGGGAGATGCCTCCAGCCTTTCTGGTAAAACACACCAGTGGACATAGCCTATGATACAGGGGAGACACAGCAAATTGGGGCTGGAGCAAGTGGCATTGCTAGGCTCACCCAGACCTTGCCCTGAGCACCAAAGGTGTGGTACAGAACTGTCCTTCAGCGCTTTGGGAATTTGCAGATGTCAGACTGCACTCTTGGAGCCACATCACCTTTGCTGGCTGGTGGAGCTGAGAACAGCATGATTTTTCCTCCCATGGCTTTAAACAGAAGAAGTGAAAGTTACTGGTTAGTGGTTTTGGGCAGCCTTCCCTCCTGAAACAAATGATGCTCCCTCAGAGAGCTCCTGTCTCCCAGCGCTCTCAGTCTGCTACTGCACAAAGGAAGCCATGAGCTGCATGGCATCCTGCAATTGGCTTTCACCTGCTTTTGCTGTAAATCACTAAAAATTACAGTCATTTTCGACCAGCCAACAGTGCCCCTGTGTCTGATCATGCAGGCACTGCACTCAGATATTAATTACACTGTTGTTAATTCAGCCCGTGCTTATGTGAAGCTGAGAGCTCATCACATGCCTCCAAGTGCCCAGCCACTGAATTTGAAAGCCAATGTTCCAAATGGGGTCCAGGCTTCCTGTCTTCTTGAGGCTTGAGGTCGTTTATGAGCTTTGTTTTGGGGTGGTGTGATGGGCTTTTCTTCAAGCCTAGAGGGAGCAGCCAGCCCAGCCCTGGTTATCATTCCCACCCACGCTGACAGCGAGGTCTTTGCTCTGGTCTTTATAGCAGCACAGCGGCCTTGGCAACCAGTCCCACATCCCAAGCATTTTGAGGCCTTCTAAGGCTTTTCTGTAAGGCCCACCACTCTTTAAAGTGTTAGTTTCCAAAGGGAAAGTTGAAAACAGCATGGTAAAATGCTGATAAGCAGGTCTGGTCAGTAACTACTGGGTGCATTTGTGTTCTGAGTGATGCTCAGGGTGTAATTTTGGATGGCTGGTGAGCTGATGGCAGGCAGCAAAACTCCTTTGAAGTCGATAGCTGTGAATCAGTTTGGTGTTAGCAGGTTTCTGGAGCGGCTCTTTGATCACTGATCAGATGGCCCTTGCTTTTTTGGGGAGCTGCTGCTCCTTCCAAGTGCTGGGTTGAAGCCCCAGAGGATCCCTGTGCCAGGATGTGCTGCCCTTGGTCCTGCCCAGGCACGTCACAGGGAAGTTTGTGCCTCTGGGAGTTTCTAATCTAGGAAGACAGGGAGCGTGAAGGAGCATCATCCCCTCTGTGCGTGGGCAGCGTGCTGGAGCCTGGCGAGGGCACACTTTGAAGGCAGTGTTTCCAGTACAGAGGCACCCAGTGCCCAGTGGGGCTTTCAGAGCTACTGAGGTACCTCTAATTCCTTCCTGAATTCCCCATTGGAGCTGCAAACTTCAGTGCTTCTGCCAGTCCTGCCGGGCCTCCCAAAGCATCTTTTGAAATCAGATCCTCAGCGATGTACGGCTGTGGAGGAGTCTGTGACTGCCAGGGCTTGGGCTGAAGCGTGTCCCTAGGACATGTGTGCACCTGTCCCGGAGTTTCCCACCCTGGTTCCTGCAAAAACTTCCCCAGGTGGCTCCATTCCTGTGCTTCCGTGTTCTGTGGAAAAGGGGAAACAACCTTGGATCCACCCATTGCAGCGGGAGCTGGCTTGTCCTTTCCCAAAATAAGAGCTGAAGTTTTTCAGGTTGAGGACATGGAGGAAAAGGTGCACTGAGGCATCTGCCAGTTGATAATACGTAACAAAAATGGGTAATTCTCCAAGGGAAGGGCTTAGAGAGCACTTCATCCTACTCATACTTGCCAGGCTAAGGAAATATTCCCTTTGCTGCCTGACCACAAGAGGCTGTGCTTTTAGTAGAGGACTCAGGAGTTTATTTGTAGATTTTCTTTTCTTACTAACTCTTATAAAAATTTGCAGCATCAGTTACTATCTCCTCAGATAATTCAATCTCTTTCCCCCCATAATCTGGGCCAGATATTTTTTCATGCAGCACTCCTCGTTTCTTGACCATCCCTGCAGCTTTAGCATGCAGCTGTCATTCTGCTGCAGCCCCCACAAAGCGGCTGAAAACCAAGGTAACAGCAACATTTTGAGTGAAGGGGATGAAATGTGGGATAGGTTCAGCGTATTTCTTTGTCATTGTTGGAGTCCTATTCAGTCTGGAACTGAATAGGAGGCTGATTAGCATGTGGAAGCATTTCTAAAGCATTGGGCTGTGAGGGTTGGGTGGTTTGGGTTTTTTTTTCCTTAAAGGAGAAGTTTTTGTGGCATTTATTTTTCTGACTGAGCTGGTATGAATCTTTGTCAAATGCAAAACCCATGGGAAAAACAGATAGCATTTTTGGAGAAAGCCTTTTTTGATAAATCACCACGGGCACAAAGAAGTTTTCCAGTGCGTGAAACTCAGAGCTATTGCAGAATCCAGGCATGCAGCGCGTTTAAAACAGCCAGACAAGTGGGATAGTGTTTGGGATACAACTGGATTGTGGATATAACAACAGGTACTTTGCTTTTGCTCTCGCTGAAGTTGTCTGCAACAAGTGGGTATTGGGTCCACGGTCTGAAAATCCACCTGCTTTAAAGCTCAGCATTTTGCTTTCACAGAGAAGGATGTAACACACTGAGGTCGATTCAAAAGCTACCTGCAAGGCAAAAACAACTTTTCCCCCATGAAATTGCTTCAAGCCCTGCGCCTGAGGCTGGTTTTGGAGAAGAGGGTTTTCCCTTTGGTTTCAGGGTGAGGTGCTGGGCTGATGTTCCCATTACACTCGCTTGTGCAAGATCTGCTGTGTTTTCTCTGAGTGGTAACTGAAATTATTGCCTTGGTGCTGTTTGTGGGTCTCAGCTGGGTCTGTGCTAGAGCAGAGGGCCTGCCCTAGGAGTACCATATCTCCTGCCTCTTGTGGGAATGCAGGATTTTGGGGTCCAAGGGAGACAGGAGACCCCGTTGCATGCCAGGGGCTGTATGGATGTAGCAGTCCTGTGCCCTGAGTTTGCAGACAGAGTGGGCACTGCCAGAAAATGCATTTAATTTCTTTGTACATTGAGTGATGGAGATGATCCATCTCAAGAACCTCTGTGAGTGGTGGGCTTGGCGTTGCATGGAAAGCTCATGGCAGTACTTGGAGTCAGATCCTCTTGGTGGTGCATGTATGGTCCAGACCCCATGCCTGGGTTTCTTTGATGCTTTGTCTAGTTCTCTTTCAATTATTCCAGCTTGAGAAATTAAAAATGGTCAGCTCACTGGTGTGCCTTACTGTCACAGAATCACAGAATGTTTTGGGTGGGAGGAGATCTGAAAGTTTGTCTTGTTCCAACCCCCTGCCATGGGCAGGCACACCTTCCACTACCCCAGGTTGTTTCAAGCCCTGTCCAAGCTGGCCTTGAACACTTCCAGGGATGGGGCATGCACAGCTTCTCTGGGCAACCTGTGCCAGGGCCTCACCACCCTTTGAGTAGTGCCAGCTATTGAAGGCTGATTAAAGCTATTGTTTAATTAAGGAGAACTTAGCTCCTCTGTTCACAATTCATGATTAAAGGACCTTTTGAAGTAATTCTGCAATACTTTCTTTTCCCTCCCCTTCTCTCCTTTATCGTGGAGAAAGCTCCCTGCACTGAACGTGCCCCAGCTCCGCGGGCTGAGCGCTATTACGGGACCGCAAACCTGCTGGCAGATCTGGCTGCTGCCAAAGGCATCCCAACATTAAAAAGCCCTGCAGAGGGGTGGAAGGGAGTTCAATCTCAGGATACGCTGATTTGGAAAGGGAATCCAAACAAAGAGGCTTTTCAGCAGAGGCTGAGGCTTGGCTTCTCTCAAGGGCAGTTTGGGCTTGGGGAAGCATCCGGGAGGCGGCGAGCGGAGCAGGAGTACATGAGCTGGATGCCGCGCGGTGTAAGGTTTCCCAGCACAGCCTGGTTTTGTGTTACAGGCTGGGGAACTGGCTGTAAGCTCTCCTCTCCTTTCTTTTCCTCCTTTTTTTATTTTTTTTTTTTTTGTCCCCCCCCCCCTTTTTTTTTTTCTTTTGGAAACAAAGGAGAGGGTTAGG
>VZRZ01007083.1:1020736-1128324 GCA_013398175.1 Climacteris rufus
TTTTAATAAAGGTTTGCATCCCCTGCAGGTTTGGCGGTGCCTCTCGCTGTTGATGCTGGAGGGGGACCCATTGGTGACTCCGACCTGGAGAAACCCTTTGCTGGGTCCCACGCCAGCCTCACAGGGATGTTTTATTTTGCTCAGAAAGCTCAGCCCTCTCAGGGGCTTGCCGAGGGCACTCTGGCAGGAGCCTTTGTTCCTGAGGGGACAGGCACCTCGTAAAGGAGTTCTGGCTCAGATAAGAAGTGAAATGAGCTGGATGCTGTGGCACCTTCTTCACAGCAGGAGGGATGCAAAGTAGGGTGTGTGTCTGCTGGGCCCCCTGTCCCCACGGCTGCCCTCTCCCTCGCTGTGACAGCTCTGGTGCCACCATGTTCCTGAGAAGTGCCAGGAAGAGTTGAGCAGGGAGGAGGTGCTACCAACCACCCCAACCAACCAGTTGGGTTTTTTTATAGGCACCAGATGGTTTTAATAGAGGAAAGCTGAACTTCTTATGACCCTTCCCCACAGACGTTGTTTGTTGTTTTGTGATTGTGGCCAGGACAAAACCCTGTTCCAGAACCTGCAGTGACTCGAGAGCTTGGTGCCTTCTTCTCCCATCTCACCATAAGCCCCCCACTGTCCCCATGCTCCTCTGCCCACCCTGACTCCAAATAACCTGGGGGAAGCTGCTAGGCATGGAAAAATTGAAGCTTTCCACCAATCCCTGGCTAAAGAGATTAGCAAGAGTATGAACTGGAAGAAACTGAAACATCTAAAAGCAAAGCACAAGGAAGCAATAAAATGTCAGGCTATGTTTTCCCTTCTAGTTGATTAAAAATTCTCCTGATAAGCAGGAAAGCTTTCATGGCTGGACAAGCCCTGTATCGTGTCAAATGCAGTGAAAGGTTTATTAGAGAAGGATAAGGCGGTGCAAGCATTGGGTTGCACTTGCAGCCCTCCTGGAATTGTTGTCCCCCAGGGCTGAAGAGCAGTACTTTTTGGAAAATAGAAAGTCAAGCAGAAGGAAATGAGGACTGGGCCTCCTGGTCCCCATGGGAAAACCATCAGTAGTGGCAAACCAGTGAGCTTGGAGACCTGTGCCCAGTCAGTGCCAAGATGCTCCACTGGGCCCATGGTTTCCCTGTAGCCTGAGAAATCTTCTTGGGATCAAACACAAGACAAGAATGACAAAACAGGAGAACAAAAGGCTCACTTCCATGCTGTTGTGTTTGACTTCCCAAGGTTTTAATTGCCAAGGGCTGCATTGGGAGCCAGCTGGCTGCAAAGGGATGCAGATCTTCAGTAAGAGAAGCAAAGGGATGTAGATTTCAAGTAAGAGAAGAAAGGCTCTTTTTTGTTGTGGGTTTTTTTTAATCTTTTGTCAGAGTAACTAATAACTGTTATTTTTCCTACAGGAGATGCAGTTTTGTGTACATTTCCCCTCCAATAAATGAATTACCATTTTTAGGTACCTGCTTCCTCAGCTCCCCCAGCTGCTGTTAAATCTTCTGCTGTTATTATTTTACTACCTGTAGGAGTAAGGGGGTGCAAGCAGCAGGAAAGGCAAGTATGGAGTGCAAATGGTACCTCAATTTTATATTTTTCCTCCTTGGAGCAGACAACTCAGCTTTTTACAAAGCAGAAACACAGTAGGTGCTTTAACTTGCAAGCCCTTGGCCCAAGCACCAAGAGACGTGCATTTCCCTGCAGATGTGTACACAGTGACAGCAGGATCAGGTCCACCAGTGTGTGGCCCTGGGAACAGGCTGGACAATCCCAATTTTACTGCCAAAACTTCATTTTTGTATGATAACTTGAAAAGAGGAAAAAAAGGCCAGCTTAGAAAATAATAATAATCATAATAATAATAAAGCATGGGATATTTGGCACACTGGGTGTATAAATCGTGACATTAGCTACCTGTGAATCATCCAGCAGCACGTTAATTGGTACCCCTTAGTAGATGAGGATTTGGCACCAGGTCTGCATGTAATTACAAGCCACACACAGAAGGACACAGGCAGCTAATGAACTCCTGCCAAACTCCAGCTCCGCTTCTGCGGCTTTTGAAGTCCGCTGCTCTTTCAGAGTTTTGTATGGTAAGCACTGAAAGGCATCAAATCACTCCTTTGACAGTGTTTAGAAAGGGTTGGTTTGTTGAATAACCGAGTCCCTCCGAAGTCCCATCTGAGAACTGGAGCATCTATAGGCTCCTTTCTCAATGGAGCAGTAAATAGGCTGGAAATAGAGGACGCCCCGGAGGAGCTGCTGAGCTCCTGCGTCGCTGACAGGAGCCAGAGGGCTCTGGTTGCCACGATGGGCTGCAAGAAAAGAAACTATTTCCACTTAAAAATACTTCAAAACAATCCCACCAATGGGATGCTTTTTTCCCCCCAAGCCTCAGTGTTTCAAACTGAGGCTGTGCACAGCATCTCACATGGGTTTGCAGTTGCACTGGTGTTCTGAGCGAGGTGGTAAAAAGGTTTCTGGAGGATTTCTGCCCTGTTGGCAGGGCAGGTTTTCATGGTGCTGGATTTGGAAAGTCGTTGTGCCTTTTCATGGATGCTTTGTTGCTGGGATCGGATTTGAGCCTGAGTCCTTCTCCTCCTCTTTTCATGTCTGAGGTGACAAAAGGAGTTGTTGTTGAGATAAAAACAATTTCCATGCAAACCTGCAATTTTCAGACAAACATACCAGGCGGGTTTCATGGCACTACCATGGTGAAGAGGAATAATGCAGCTTGGCACGAAGCCCTTCCAAAATAAAGAAACAGGGGGGAGAGGAAACAGAAGATCCTTTGTCAAAATTAACTGCAATAAAGAAAAAGGGACTGCTATTCCCTTGGGCTTCTCTAACCTTTTTTCCTCAATTTATTCACACGTTCCTTGACAGCAGGGCACAGCATTGTTGCAGTAGGCTGGAAATGGAAATTGGGAGTTATCCATTTTTGGTTTTAAAAGGCATGGTACATGTTGTGTCCCTTCAGTCAGTGTGAATAGAGGCTTGGCCCTTGCCTGTGCCATTCAGATGTGGCCCAATTTGTCCTGTCCCTTAAGGAAACAGGGTTATGAAATGTCACCTGCAAAACGCAGCCGTTGTGGGGAGCTTCGGTCTGTGCATGGGAAAGGGGCTGGGGTGACAAGGTGGCTGTGCCCACCCTGGCTGGCCCTGTGCCTGCAGAAGAGGGCGGTGAAGTTTTCAGTGTTGCTACTGCTGCATCACCTGAATTTGCAGAATCTTCACTTTCTTAGAAGGAAAAAAGCACCTAGAGGTCTGAAATGGTGTGCAACATGGAACCATGGTGTCCCAAAAAATCTGTTTGGCTTTCAGGGACACAGATAATTCATAGGGTCTCATCCAGGGGCAGGTGGGCCAGGGTAAGTAAGTCCTTGTGAGCAGCATGGGGTAGACACCTCTGTCATTGCAGGTGATGCCTTGCCTCCAAAGTATCCCATTCCCCGCTGCTTTTCACCAAAGTAACTCAAACTTCTGTGGGCAGCGAGGTGTCAGCATGGCCAAGACAGCAGCTCTTGCACCTCTGCCTTCCTTTGCAAAATCTCCCTTCCATGTAATAGAAAGTTATTTTAATTAGGAACATGATTTTTATCTGTTTTTTTATTATTACCTGGGCACCAGCACAATCTCAGTTATTTCATGTATTGCTATACATAAGGATGCTACTCTGTGCAGTCAAAACACAGAGGAACAAGAAGAGTGATAATATTCCCCCTTTTCAATCCATTGATGAACAGGCAAAGCCTTACTGAACTCTGCTCCAGGGACCACCTAGATCAACCCCCATCACTTTAAGGGCCTTTGGATCACTTCCACCCACATCTCTCTGCCTTTCAGCACTCTGGGCCATGCTTTGTATCCTGGAAACTCCACCAAATCGCGACTACCGAGGGGGAAAAGCTTCATTTCCAGTTAATCAAGGGAGTTGTGTAATACCATTTTCTCCTGGGGAACTTCCAGAAAAAAGAAAGGAGGAGGGGGAGGGGGGGAAGGGGGGTATTACATAAAGCAAGTATATTAAGAGGAAATAAATTATGAATTAAAAGTGATTAGTGAACTTTTAAGGAAGAGGTCAGAAGTGCTTTTTGGAATACAAACTTTTTAAGCTTCCAGTGCTTGTATTGGGTTACAGAGTTATAACCCGGCCTTATTTGTGCAGGTGGCTGCTGCTTCAAATCCGAAGAAGGATTTTGCATTTACAATAGGTACATTGACAGAACTGGGTCAAAAAGCTACTGGTGGCAGGCTCAGTGCTGTGGCCAGGGGCTGTGCTGCCTCCTGCACAGGGCAGTAGCTCCCAAAAACGTGCTTAATTACTGTGGCACTGCCTGGCCAGGATGCTCAGGAAGGAGGAGAAGGTATTTGGGAAGTTCAGCTGATTAATTTTATTTGAGAGACCTGGTGTTGACCAGGCTAACTGGCTTCATTTCTGCTTCATTTTCTTTGTGTCTACTGATCTAAAAATAATAGAATTTTGCTGACTGCATTATATTGGCTATAGTTTTATATTTCCACTGGTTCTTGTTATGGTTTGAGGTGGCTGTGCAAAGAGGAGCCAGGGCTTCTGTGTGGGGGTGTTAGGGGGCAATAAGCTGAGATAAAGAATCTTTGCTTGATATTTTATACATTAAAACAACACCTACAGCTCACAAAACTTCACTCTTGAATAGAGGGTGATGGAGTGATTGGACAGGGCCCTGAACAATCTGATCTAGTGGGTGACATCCCTGCCCATGGCAGGGGGTTGGAACTCGGTGATCTTTAGGGTTCCTTCCAACCCAAGCCTTTCTATCATTCTATGAGTTTATATGAGTAGAAGAGAGTTGTTCTTACATGGGGAAATATTCAGGTTCACCCAGCCAGTGGGATGACGTGGACGAAGGGGAGCAGCCGCTTTACTCACCCTTCTGTCGGTTTGACAGAATTCTCTTAGATTCCCCTCAAAGAAATGGGGTGTTGAGTGTTGCTGGGGCTGGGCAGTAGTCTGGGCAGTGGTCTCAGCCCTTCCTCGAAGGAAGATCCCAGAGGAGTGGTGGTGAGAGGCTCGTTCCAAACCCCGCTGACCAGCAGAGCGAACCCTGCTCGCTCTGTTTGTGATTGAAAACATAATGGTCACCACAGTGTGTTTTTCACACGAACTGTTTGCCTTCAGCATTGCAGAGTGCACAGCACATCTTTTATTGTGTTTTTTTTTTTTAATTTTTTCCCCTCTCTTCAAGCTGGGTCATCCTAGGTCAGACTTGTCATATCTGCGAGACTTCCAAAGCACATGGATGTACAGACATGTCCCAAAAGATGTTGACACTTTGGGGTTTTCATGGATGTTGCTTCTTATTCCTTCCTCTTTCCATTTCCTGATGTGAAATGATGGCTTTGCATCATGTTTGGCTGGAGTTGGCTCTGGATTCCTATTGGTAAAGTTTTTTATATTCGCCCTCTCCAAATTTGCTGGTTGGCCAGTCTGCTTTAAATTTCTTTTACCCTACAAATGCAGAATTTTATATGGATCTACGTATTGTGGCTTGGATAAGACCTTTTGTTCTTATTAATGCATTCTTAGGTATTGAAAATATAAGTGCACTTTAATATAAAAGTTTTTTAATGCATCAGCTCATGCCAAACTCCCATTGAGGAACAACTTAACACCCTTTGCAGCATCCCCTTCTTCTCTTTCTTCTTGTATGGGGTCCTTACCTTTGAAAATGGGTTTGGGCAGCAGGTAGAGACACCTGTCATTTCTGGCATCACCTTCAGTTCCTTTTAGAGGCAGTGCTCAAATACCTCTGCAGCTTGGTGTCATCAATATTTAGGGTTGTCCACACAGAAAATAAATATTTTTTGCTTTCTTCTTGTTTGCTATTGCACTAGCAGGCATGAGAAGACGTTTTGCCCATTGTTCCTGATTAACCAGTTCTTATTCAAAACAAACAAACAAAACCCCAGAAAGTAAGAACCCAGAAAATATCATCATCTAGGTCAAAATGAACCTGTGTCTGCCTGCTAGGAAGTCTTTTGGACTCTGTAGTATATGGTAGACCTAAAAATGGGGAGGTTTGCTTTGAAGTTCCTATGATTTGGCTGAAAAATAATAATAATAATAAAGTGGACAAAAACATCACCCTCTTGATAGGAAGGACACCAGACAGATTAACGTAGGTGGGGCAAATGTTCATGGGAGTTACATGAAAGAACCTACAGCAAGTAGAAAATTAATTAATTTTTTTCTTCTTTTTTTGTGGAAATCAACCCATTGTGTCCTAGAACTTTTCCAAGCAGGTCAAGTCAGAGAAATGCCATATACACAGATCCATGTTTATAGATTCTTTAGTACTCAGAAGCAGGTACCTGTTTTACCATAAAGTCTAGGGTTTGTTTGTGTGGAGAATTTTCTCTCCTCTTGTGTCTGTGTAGCTGAGAGTAGTGGAACTGTAATAGCCTTGTATGGGAATCTGTTTTGCAAACAAAGATATTAGATGTGTTTCCAAAATACAGGTAGATACACAGATCAGTCTGCTGGACTGCTGGAATCCAGGCGAAGAACCATTAAGTCAGTGCAGGTAATAAAATAGCAGACCTGATGGTTAGCCTTGTTGTCCCCTCGTCTTAGTGAATATATGGTCCTCAAGCATCCAGATTCAGTAAAAAAACATTGGGATGGAGGTACATCACTGATGCTTTCAAGACCTTTAAAAATCCCAACATAATGGCTTGATCCAGTCTGCAGCAGGTTCCTTCTTCTGGCTGACACTGGGCTGTGGATCTGGTCCCTTGAGATTATTTTCTTAGTTGACCAAGCTCCTGCCATTCCTTCAGATACTCCCAGTGCTGGTGCAGAACTGGGCTCTGTTTGGATTGACAGCACATGCCTGATATGGTAGAAATGTGGAAATACTTTTACTCTTTGCATTATTAAATTGTATTTATATATATTTATATACACACATGCAATGTAAATTGGCTTCAAGTGTTGCTCGTTCTTGCAGCAGTTGCCAAAGCTGGTCCTGCAATGCTGCAATTCTTCTCTGAAAGGTTGGGGAAGCCAACTTTTAAAACCCCAGTGAAAGCCTACCATGGGCTAATCTAGTTTATACACATTTTAAAATATGTACAAATATTGTAAACCAAATAAGGTTTATATGTACCCAAGATCAGCCACTAAGTACTTCAAATAGAAAGCCTGTCTCTTGTAGGTACCCAAATATTTACAGAATGTGACTTGAGTGAGGAATTAGATACTCCACTCAGCCCTGCCAAATTAATTAATGGTCTTTTTCACTTATTAATGTACATATCTAATCTACTGAAACCCTAAGAACACCCAGGGCCTGGACAGTGGCAGGCAAAACCATCATGGAATACTTCTTAGAAATTACCACTGCTTTGTTGAGATAGCCAGCAGCATCCCACTGACCTGCAGGGCTGAAAGAAGAAAGATTTAATGCAAATCAAACCTGGCCTCCATCAAAACCAGATGTTTGAAAAGAAAAAGGTGGTGATGGTGTTTAATTTGGTGCAGAGGTGAAGGCTGGGCTGGGAAGATGAGGGTGGCATAGGTGGGTCACTGCAGAAATGTCTCTTGCCTTCCGCTCCCTCCACTTTTTGATGAGTGGCCAATGAAAGCTTTTCCTTTTTTCAAATTTTTTTTTCCCATTAAATCTGCACAAGTGTTAACTTTTCAAAGACTCTGAGATTCAAAGTCCTGTACCCAACACAGAGCCCTTTTTTCTCCTGCCTTTGATTTTATGCACATTTCAAGCTGGTCAGAGAGTACACGGGGGTTTTGTTTAGGCTTGGTGGTGGGATTTTAGCTTTCATGCTGCCAGCCTTCCGAGGATTACTGCCTATTAACTGCTTCTTAATAAAGGTGCTGCTGACCAAAGAAAGGAATATTTTTTCCTTGGTGCTAGATTTCCGAACTCGATTGGCTTTATTAAATGGAAAGACAAATAAATTTAAACCCTGCTCTGAAATACCTTAGCGCAGGACACCAGCAGTTAGGGGGTCACCAAGTCACTTGGACTTCCTCCCAACAAAAGCAACATCATTTTTCAATGTCCAGCCCCACAGCATCCCGCGGTGCCACAACTCCTTAGTGTCCACACCTGCTCTGTGCTGCTCGGAGCGGGGCTGAGCCCGTTTGGATGGGGCAAGATCAGTCCTCGAGAGATTTCTGTTGTGCTCATGGTTTGGAGCTGTGTTTGATCTCCTACAGCATAGCTGGATAAAAGCTTGTGGTTGGGATTTCCTTGTTCTGTTATTAAAGCAAAAAACCCCCACTGTATATGGAAAAAAACCTTTACTAGTGAAGGATGTTACAGTTCAGAAGGTAACTTCGGCTCCATTCCCTTTTTTGGCATTGGAAGAAGCAGATCCCTTTGTTTTATGCCTGAGTCTCCTGTGTCAGTGAGATGGGGATAGCAGCCCTTCTCTGGTGTCACAGGTCCATTTGGATGTGTCAGTGCTGTCTCCATGCTTTAGGGTATGGTCCACAGGCTGCTGTGTCATTTCTCAGCATGGGAATGCAGGTATTAAGGAGGATGTGAGGGCCTTCTGCAGTGTTCCTAAAGATTTTGTTCCTAAAGTCTGTGCACGTAGGTGAGTCACAGCTACAGACAGAATGACCGGATAGGATTGTTTTTGGAGAAGAGTGACCATCTCCAAAATCAGTGTAAGTTTTTTTGCTGCCCTGTACATCTGTCATTCACTTCAGTGCAAGGCACTGTTGTCTGAGATGAACCACTTATGTTCTCCACAGTTAAATACATTGTATAGGGATGGGAAGTGGTGGAGGTTGAAGACTTAACACCTGTATGGGGTTCGGCTGTTCAATCTGTAGATCCAAATCTGCAGCCAGGGATGAACAATCTAAATTCCCTATTAGAATGCTGAGTCAGAGAGGCAGACTGGGGCAGAAGAGGTCAGATGCCAGATGTTCCATCTTCACAGCACAGCCCCACTCTTCTTGCCTTCCATTTCCAAGGTGTGTGGGCTCTAAGCCCCACTTCTGGATACTTTTGCCTCAGGCAGATCTCCTAATGTGAATGTCTCTGTGGTGTTTTGCTGAGGGATCCCAAAGGCATCTCTCTCTGCATTTAATTTTCTGTCTTCTTCCAGACTTCCCTCTGTAGTGTTTTTTCTGCAAAGCCCATGCTCTGGCGGCCTTTTGGCACCACTACAGCTTTATCTGTGCTGGAACCCCCTTCCCAAAATAAATGTGTGTGGTCACTTAGTCCCTTAGACAACCTGTCCTCCAAGAAACAACCCTGTGGAAGAAGAGCCATCTTGAGCATGATTTACTGTTTGCCATGGGCTGGGGTCTTCCATTCCTTGGGTGAAAGAGCAGCCTCTCACCCAACCCTCAAAATCAAAGGCATGTTATGTCTTCTAAGTAATCGTTCAGCTATAGACAGTGTGTTTATGTTTCTCATGTTAAAAAAAGGGGAAGGGGAAAAGAAAAAAGGGAATCTGAGGTTACTGTTTTGCTGGAAAAATATCAAGACTTGATTGGCAATATCCCACTAAACCACAAGTTTGTAGGAGAGAAAACAAACCCATTGGATTTTCTAAACTATGCCTATGTGCTTTATGAAAATGTGTCCCATATAGGTCACTTATGCTCATATTATAGCTGTGGCAAGTGTACATATAATTGAAATTCAGAAATACTACCCCATACTGCTCAATGAATGAAGGGAAAACAAATCTTTATTATTCCTGGGTTCACAGAATATATAGGAACACTATTGTCTTTTTTTTTCTTTTTTTTTTCTTTTTTTCTTTTTTTTTTTTTTAGGGCCGGTTTTAGCTTTCAGATGTATTTTATTGTCTGTGGGAACATGTGTTTTACAGACCTGTCATGTGAAAGCCATTAACAAGAGGAACTGGAGGAATAACAATGAGCCACGTAACCGTGGTGTGTCTACTCCTCGAGTTCAACCCCGCGCTGCCGCTCCGGGCGCGCGCGAAACCGGATCGCGCCCAGCGACATTAGCGCTTCTCCCCCTGCCATTTCTCATCGGGAAACCTAAGGATTTTTTAAGTGGCCTATTAAAACGGGATTGCTGGCATCAGTGGCAAGCTTTGGGGCCAAGCTGGCTAGGCATCAGAAGGGTTAAATGGTGGAATGAAGATCAACTGGATTCACACGAGATGTCTAATTTTATTTACCAAATCTGAGCTGGGCGGGTGGTTCTGAAACTGTTCCTCGCTGGTTCACACATGTGGTGGAAACTGTCCCGCCTTGCCAAGAACAGCAGGGCCCAGAACTTGCAATTAACCAATTTCCAGAGTTTTTAGAGAGGATCTGAAAAGGGTCCTGAGCAGTGGCCTTGACCACTGTTGGGTACCTGGAAAGCTTCACATCTGTAGGTGTTGTCCCTGCTCATAGGTGGTGGAGTTTTTCCTTCTTCTTAAGACTAACAAAACTCTGTAGTAATCTTGGGTTAGGCAAACCCATTAACATATAGGAAAAGGAGCCAAAAGGGATTGCGCAAAGTGAAATCCAGAAAGTGGTTCATGTGGAGAACACGGGAAACACTGTTTTGATGACACTTTTTAACAGCCTGGATGGTGCCCTTGCTAATCACATCTAGCAGACAGTGTTCACTACAAATGTACTGTGGACAACTTTGGGTCACACCCAACAGCGCTTTATTTTTTATTTATTTATTTTTTATTCGTTTTAGAAGGAAAAACCCTCTGATGTCTTTGACTTCTAGCTGTGTAAACAAACCCACAGATACTTAAGCAAGTTAGTGGTCAACAAGTATTCCCTAATGCTTTCTGTAGGATCTGGGCGTGAGACCTGTTGTCTTGGCCCAAGGACAGCTCGAACCACTGTGATTTGTTTTCCCCCTCACCTGGGTTTCGCTCTGCAAGTGGGAGGAGGGTTTCCTGTACCTTGTGGCTTGTGATTTATCCTGAGCATGGGTTTCAGGGGATTTGGGGCCTGGTTTTGTGGGGACGTAGTGCTCCTTTCAGTGATGGGCTTAATAGCAAAGATGGATGGGGAAACTGAGGCAAAGGGAAGGAGGGTGCCCTGCCCAAGGTGACACTGTGGCTGGGAAACACCCTTCTAGGTTTGAGGCAGTGCTGTATTTCTCTGAAAAAAACTTACAAAAACATGGGATTAGAGATGTGCTGCAATTTCCAGGTGTTCCCTCCATACCATGTGTCCTAACCCATGTTTTTGAGCTGATCTGCTTCTTGCCTGGTGCAAAGATCCAGCCAAACTGTGCAGACAGAGGAATCCTACACAGAGGGTTCACAGATAGTATTTAAAACCCAGATTTCACATGGCTTTATCGTGATTGGAGCTGAACAGGCTCTGGTGGGAATTCATTTGCTCTTGTAGATGGGCTTGTCCTTGCATGGGTGGGTATCCCACAGCTGCTTAGAGCACATGGTTGTTGCATTAGTAGGTACAAACACTCGAGGAGAACTGTCACATCTACCCTGTAAATACAGAGAGGAGCGAGCCCAGGAAGGCTTCAGAGGCAGAAAAGTGATGGGGACAGAGTGTAGCTGGGCTGGCCAGGTAGGAGAAGCCCTGTGGATACTCGATCCCGCCGTGTTTGTTTACACAGCTCTGGGCTGCTCTGCCCAGGGCGCTGGGAAGAGCATTGGGCCCTCCCCAGAGAAAAGTGCCAGATTGGTTTTCATGGCCTTTTGCAGAGGGATTGCTCCAGAGGTCTGTTCCTGTAAGTTAATATTTGCAACGCACAGGGCTTAACTGGAACCAGGCTGTGCAGACATCTGATAACCATAACAGAGGAGATGCTTTTTCCCTGCAAGACCAGCTTGGAAAAACAAATCCCAGTGCTATTCCCTTTGGAAAGATAGCGATATGGAAAGAAAAGCATCAGGAACGGTGATGCGTGGTTTGCAAGAGGTTTTCTGGTTGAGTCTTGCTGGGTTTTTTTGTGAGCTGCTTGCATTTGCCTGTAGAGCTGATGGTTGTTGTGTCCCCTTCTTTGTAGCCGGGTTGCCCTTCCTCATCATCGAGACAAGCACAATCCAGCCCTACCAGAGGGGCTTCTACTGCGACGACGACAGCATCAGGTACCCGCAGAAGAACGTGGAGACCATCAACGACGCGGTGCTGTGTGCTGCGGGCATCCTCATCGCCATCCTCGCCGTAAGTCCCACCTCCAACACCCCCTCCTCTGGCCCGGGAGGGTTTTTTGGCACCTCTTTGTTTTGCTAATGTGGCCACGCTATCTACCCGGGCACACATCTCCTCTGCAATTGTTTGACTTCTGTAAGCGTGGAGTAGCAAACATTTACAAATGAAAGCTTGTAATGAGAGGAATGAGATTACTGCTGAAGCCTGTAAACAGGCCCAAAGCTGTTTGGGCAAGTCTGTGAGCTACACAAGAACTTTTTCACCCTCTGGTAGAAGTTTAGAGTAGAGGCAAAAACACTCGAGTGTCAGTAAGGACTTGGCATGGTTTGTCCCTATTCAAATAACTCTTGGTATTTGCCTATTTTATAAGGTTTAAAAAACAAAGAAAGGATACATCTTTTCAACTAACCAGTGCCTGGAAAATTTAACAGGTTAGTATTAGGTTTTTAAGAGATTGCATATTACAGCCATTTTTAAAAGACAATTAAAACCTTCCATGGGGAACATATTCCCAGAGCCCTTGCAGTAAAAAGTAGTTAATGCCCCACCTTCCCAATGCCTCTTCATTTTCCTTTTCCTGCCAGTTTCTCTGGCACTGTGTTGGTAAGTGATTGCAGAGCAAGAGCTTTATATATCAGCCAAAGAGCTGAACTCAGCCCATGAGTTGAGCCTCCTTATGCCACCATGTGCCTGGTGCTGGAGTAGAAGACAAGAGCTGTCTCCTGACTTGCTTAAACACTTCCAGATAAGATGAAATTCCCCTATGAAAAGTACCTACATTTTCCTTCTCACCTGCTGCCAGAACAGCTCAGGTGCTTTCCCAGACATGCTGCCTTCCTCTTGGTTCTTCAGCTGGGAGGGATGGAGATGGAGAGGTCAGGAGCACTGGTTCCCCTTGTAGCTTTCATCTTTCCTCATAGGAGCAATGTCATGGGCAATAGATATTTTAGGATGGCAGGGTGCCTGCTTTAGTAATACCCCATCCTCAGCCTTTCTGCTCTGTGATGTGAATATCTCCATCATTTCCTCATGTCTCCATCATTTCCTGACCACATACACTCACTCAGGAAAGTAGGTCCCCAAAACTGCCCTGTCCCTCTGCCCCCTCTCTCCCCAAAATAAGCCCAAGAGGTGCCAGACCCCATTTCTATAAACACAGCAGAATTTTACCCTGCAGGTGAATGACCCCCAAGTGTGGAAAAGCCATAAAAATGAAATGAAAAAGCCTCTCATTTTCGCACTACTGCCGGAGCTATCGGCACGCCAGCTCCATGCAGAGTGTGCTTCTGATCGCTAATGAGGCAGTGGCAAATACAGGAGTTGGAACAGAAACTGGAAACATAATCAGCTGCCTATGTGATCCATCAGCTCTCTACCACGAAATGGCAGGTCAATTAAAAGAGAAAGAAAATCCCCAAAGAATTGGATGTTTCTGCCCTGGTTTCACTGTGCCCACAACAAATGTAACTTAATAAGGTAAATTCAAAAGCTCAGTTATTTGCTGTTGAGTGACACAAATGGCTAACAAGGAACTGGAGCAACAGATTTCTTTGCTATGGCAGCCTGCATGGAAAATTCAAGTCAGCCTGACCTCTTTTTTCAGATGTAACCCAGATACCAGAATTACTGTAGCATAATAGGAATTCCTTCCAAATCCACAAAGCACTGACTCTGCTGCTTTCACTCACATCGTTTGCCTTTGGAAGGCAGGACAGTGGTTATCAGGACTTCCAGGGAGCTGGCGTTGGGGGTGAAGCAGCCAAAATTTCACGCCCTCGCTTTAAGTGGCGTCATGGGCAGTCTAGCCTGGGGTAGAAAGGTCCAGGTCATGTTTTAAGTGGCTTGAGGACACCCAGAGTGCTTGTTAAGTAAACGGCAGAGGCGAGACCTTTGCTTCCATTGGGATGTGAGAGGATATGCATTTGGTTTTAATATCTGTGTATTTACTGACTTCAGGCAAATTTCCGTGCAGATGACACTGGAGAGGCTCCTGCCCCCAGGCTGTGCTCTCCCACATCTCTCCTGGCTGCTCTTCCTGCTGGAAGGTGGTTAATTTGATGTTGGTGGTCTCTTGGATGGCCAGGGGAAGGTGACACTCCTCTTCCTGAGCCTCATGTGGGTACCACTGCTGTGGTGCCATGTCTCCACACCTGATAGGTCTTGAAAACCTATGCAAAATTCCTAATAAAATTAATTCCCTAGGTGATGTAAGTTACACAGCTGGATTAGCTGGTTGTTTCACAGTTGAAGGTGATACACTACAATGTGATTAGCACAGAGAACTTTGCACCAAAGACAAGTGGCTAGAAAAGCTCTAAAAGTAATTACAGGCTAATTGGATTGCTGGTGATACCTTAGAATAACAACAAAATGGGCATGATAACCAAAGGTCTGCAAGAAGCATTCATAGACAGAAAAGTTTGATATTGGCTTCTCTCTAGTGATCATCTTTTTTAAATATGTGCACTAGTCCCTAGGAATTGTGCCCATCACCTGGGAATGGCACATGTCCCGTGTGGATGGCTTGCCAGGAGTGCAAGGCATGAGAAGAGCTTAATATCTTTTCAACTTGTTTTCTTTTCAGGATGTCCTTCCAGTCTGTGCACATCTGTGCTGCATTAGTTTTTCACCATCCTGCTTTATCTGGGACAGCACTGCCAAAAAAACAAGTTTACCTGATTTTTAACTTCTCATTAAGCTGATCCATGGCTTTCACTAACTGGGGAGGGTTCCTGGGTACCCAGCAGCATGTTAGTGAGGGAATGAAGGCTCCAATTTACAATCTGCTACATGTGTGCAATTACCCAGACCACCAACAGTGAGAGAAAAATATTAATCCCCAGACTTTTGTTGGTCCCTGTTTAAAATGGTCACATGCCTTTCCCAGGCCAAGAGCCTCAGGTTTGCATGGATCTGTTCGTGAGTTTGGAGTAATGGCACATCTGCCACTATCAGATATCATCCTTAATTTGTCTGGTCTTCCCTCTGTGAAAGCCTTGAGTTTTGAGCCTCAGAGCTCCCCTTCCCGTGAATTTAGACTTTAGGGAGTGGACCTGCCCTCGTGCAGGAACCTCTGTGTCCATCCAGGACAACCTCCCTCTGCAGGCCTCATGCCAATAGCTTTACTGGCTGACAGCTTTTGCTGAAAAGTGGTCCAAAATGAAGATAAACCATGGTCTTGGGAGATTAAAATGATGCTGAAGCCCATTAGCTGCAGCTCCCTAAACAAGTCTTGGCCACTACCAGATTTCCAAGAGTAAATCTCAGCTGTGACAGGTGAACCCCAAATGATGGTGCAGCCACTCAAAGCATTTCTGTGCATGGTAGCAGAGCCTGCTCTGGCTTGGCATTTATGTTTTGTTATTACAGTTGTATCTCTCTTTGATAAAGCCTGCTTAGCTGCAATTTCAGCTGCCTTAGGTCAACCTTTGTTTTTTCAAGCCCTGGTACGAGTGAGTTCAAACAATGATACAGCTTCATCTCTTCTTAGTCTAATTGCCATACTTTTCCAGTTATTAGTTTCCAAAGGTTGTGCCAAGCTTTTAAAAAAGGTAGGCAGGGGAGCCTCGTCTCCTGCTTATGGCTGGCAGGCTGCCACGCCAGGAGGAATATTGCTGGCTGCTCCAGAAAGGGATTAACATGAAGGCATTTTTCCTGACGGTTAATTTTATATATCACAGTCCCTGTGACTAGAGAGAGGCAGGGACAAGGGGGCATCCAGAAAAAAAAAAAACAACCTGCCTCGATTTATTACTCAGGTATAAAAACATTTAGAGTAATGAATAAAATCCTAAAGCAGTAAATCTGGAGCTTAAAACTTAGGTGTGTAGCGTGACGGAGAACAATTTAAGCCTTTGGCTCTTTGGGAGAGGTGAGACATTTGGACTTCATTTCACAGCCTGATTTTCATTAACCTGCCTTTTAAGAATTGTGAATGTGAGAAGTTGCATTCTCTGCTCCCTGACAGTGATTTATGGTGATATTGTCAAACCTCAGCACCCCTGACACAAGAAAAACATAATTTGCTGCCATGCAATGGCAAGACCTCTTGAAATGCCCTGAAACAGCTGGCCTTTATAGAGGCCATGAGACATCTGAGTTTGGTCTGGTGGCAGCAAGTTTGGGGCCAGAATCTGAAAAATGTGGGACTTTCTGTTTCTTTCCCTGCTGTGTTAATGATTTTAAGAGAGGAAGATAAGCAGGCTGTGCGTTTATTTTTCTCCAGAATCAGTTTGATAACAGGGTAGTGGGGTCTGGCCTCTCCTTCCCAAAACACACTAATTCTTTATCTGGTTTATGTCAATTTTCTTCCCCCACTGTGCTGGGGTGCTATTCCACTTTTGTAAAGATATGCCAACGTGCTAACCCAAAGTCTGCCCTTTTTTTGGTTTTGTTTATTGGATTTTTCCATAAACAACATTCCGAATGCTGGGAGGGAAGAGGAGCAAAATGGAGAGACACTGGGCTATGGGTTCTCCTTTCTCACTAGGGAAGCAGATTCCTGGTTTGAGATCTCAGAGCTGTCTCAGCCATGTTTTTGCTCCCATCCCTGGTTTTGCACAGCATTTTTCCTGCTCTCTAACCTCTCTGTTGTGCTTCCCTCACAGATTATAACGGGAGAGCTCTACCGCATCCACTACCTGAAGGAGAAATCCCGCTCCTTTATCCAGAACCCCTACGTGGCAGCTCTCTACAAGCAAGTGGGCTGCTTTGTTTTTGGCTGTGCCATCAGCCAGTCCTTCACAGACATTGCCAAAGTGTCCGTCGGGCGCTTGCGGCCGCATTTCCTGGCAGTTTGTGACTTGGATTTCTCCACCATCAACTGCGCCAAGGGAGTTTACATCCAGAACTACACCTGCAGGGGAAATGACAGCAGGGTCCAGGAAGCCAGGTGAGAGCCTGTGGCACCAGAGCCATGGCTTGCTGCCACTAAATGTGTCTCTGGTTTTTCTGTCAGTGATAGAGGATTCAAATCTGAAACTTGGAGTTTGTTTAGGTAGGATATCAGGAAGAAATTCTACCCCGTGAGGGTGGTGAGGCACTGGAACAGGTTGCCCAGAGAAGCTGTGGCTGCCCCATCCCTGGAAGTGTTCAAGGCCAGGTTGGATGGGGCTCTAAACAACCTGGTCTAGTGAAAAATGTCCCTGCCCATAGCAGGGGGGTGGAACGAGATGGTCTTTGATGTCCTGTCCGGCACAAACCATTCTAGGATTCTGTGAAGTTCTGCTTTTTCTGCGAAGGCTGCAAATCCGTTTTCCAGTGGCCAGCAGTTTCCCTTGGGAAGTGTGGCACTCAGCTGAATAACATTTCTTTTCCTTTCTCTTTACTCCTACACTATTGTTTCCCCGAGCCCCTGCTCCGTGTGGGAATTCACCCTGAGAGCTGAGCTCATGGTGAGCAGCCCCAGCTGTCCCATGTGGCAGAGCAGAGCTTCTCCTCCAGAAAGGCTCCACCACACAGCCAGTGCCTCCCCTTCGAGCTCTCCACCAAATCTGTCAGATGCCCAATTTTGACTTTTCCAAGGGCACATTTCTCATGCTGCCATTAACTGCCCAGAGAAGTTGCTCCTTTCTTATTTCTTTGCAGTTTCCCGGTTATTTGAGGCGAGATGATGAGTTATTGGGTTATCCTGGAAATAACTGCTGTCCCAGGAGTAGACCAGGAAGGGACAAACAATGCAAGCATCCTGTCCATCCGTTTGCTTTCTGCCTCATGAGCAAGCAGGGCAGATACCAGGGTGTTTTATAACCCAAAGAACTGGGGGTTGTGAGTCCCTCTGGTCTGGCACCCTCAGATGCCACAGGCAAGCTACTGTATTGTATGTAAAATTATAATATTGAGGATTGTAATGGCTGGTTCTGAGCACCTACTTTGTTTTGCAGGAAATCCTTCTTCTCTGGGCATGCATCCTTCTCCCTGTACACCATGCTGTATTTGGTGGTAAGTGACCTCACTGAGCTGATTGATCCCCTGTCCCCCCTTCCCCTGTCCCACATTCCCTAGCAGTAATGGCAGGATGAGTGCTGGAGATGGAAAATTGGTCGAAAAAAAAAAGTCTGAGCTGGTGGTGGGAAGATCCACCCTCAGCCACTATGGTGTTATTTAGGATGGAGTCTCCTGGGGTGATAGCTGAGCTGTGCAGCTTTGGGATGTAGCCAAGGTTGCAAGTAAAACCAAATCCTATTAAATCTGTGGATGACCTGTGCAATTTTGTTCACCCCACATTGTGGTTTCCACTGAGGAGAGTTTGGGACGAGCCAAAATATTTTTTGGATGGAGGGGAAGAAGTGCTGTCGTGGCGGTGTCAGGAGGTGATGCCTGGTTCCGAAATGTGCCAGTGGAGCAGGTGGAACAGCCTGGTTCCGGAGGGGAGGGCTGGGATTTGTTTTTCTTTGTCAGTGAGAAATGGCTCTGCCCTTCCTGCGCCGGGGCTGGGGCCGGGGCGGCTGCCAAGGTGCTTCCTGCCAGGACTGCAGGAGGCAGCGCTGCCCGCACGGGCTGGACACACACATGCCCTTCTGGGGGAGCTGGAGGGGCATTTGTGTCTAGCTTCCCTTCTTTAAAAATTATTTTTTCCATAAAAAATCAGCCAGAAAAAGGTTTTGTGTTCCTTTTAAGATTTGGGCTCCTCCTCCATCCCTGGTAATCTCGGACTAGCGAGCAAAGGAACAGCACTGCACTGATAAAAACATGAAACATGAGCTTTTATCTAGGAGAAGTGCTTCCCCCATCCCTTACCCTCTGGAAAGATAAGTGACCACTGCTCTCTCCTGCCTTTTCAGCCTTAGATCCCCCTCCCTGTGAGCAACTTCTGTAACTGAATCACTAAGCTTTCCAGGCAGTTGTGGGCGGCCTATTAAAGTCTTTCTTTGTTTTCCCACTTATTTTGTTCTTGGAAAACTTTTGGATTTCTTCAGCAGACGTTTTGGCCGTTTCCTCCCGTCTGTGTTACAATTAAGAGCTGCCTTGGTGATGCTTCACAGGAGGCTCAGCCCATTGTAAAACTTTCTGAGCTGAGCTTGGAAACCATCGCTCACATGGGCAGTTATTTATTTCTGGGGAGATCTGTGGGCAGTGAGATAAGTCAGCCCTGAGATGCTTTCAAGCCCAGTATCTGGGAACAGCAAGGACTGCCAGTGCCTATTAAGTTGGTGATGGTTTCTCTACCAGAGCTTGACCCACTTTCTGCAGGGTGGACAAACCTTGTTGCTTTGCCAGTTTTGGTTTTTTTTGTTTTCCATGTGTTTTAGAAAACATCCAGCACTCATGGAGCAGGTGAGAAACAAGTGGGAATACAGTGCCTGGGGGGCTGGTGACAGAGACCCCAAAACTGCAGAGTGCATTCCACCTTCCCACAGGATGTGTGGAAAACCTGCATGGCTCATTTTCCAGGACTGCTTTCCACCAATGCTGCTGCCTGATGTTCTTTTTAACTTTGCAACAGGCTTTAGAAATGGTGTTTATCTCCTGTGCGATGCTTTGGAGCACAGAGATGCCTCTGGTGTCTCTTTGCTGCCCTTCCCTGTCCTCGTATAGGAACACTTGAGCTGTCAGTGCTCACCAGCTCTGCCCCACACCCCTGATCTAGACTGCTCCATTTATCCCTCTCCTTGGAGGAGCCAATCCCTATAAAATTATTTTATTTTTCATTTTTAACTTGTCCCAAAACTGTGATAAGGCTGGTAGCAGGCTCTGTCTGACCAGCTGCCCAGTTGCCTTGTGCCTTAAGAAGTCAGGAAAAATCACATCAAGTGTTTGATGATAAATTGGACGGAGGAAAAGGCAACTTGAGACCAGACAGGTGAGGAAATGATGATCTTAAGGTTCTCTCCCACCTAAATGATTCTGTGATTCCAGCTTGTCTAGCAGCACCTTGCTCTCCAGCTCCCTGATCACTGCCAGAGCCTGAAAGAGAATTCTCGTAGAAAAAGGGAGGCAGAAAATCTGACACATTGGAGAAGCTGACAATAGCAAAAAATAATTAAAAAAAAAAGAAAAAAGAGCTTTAAATAAGCAAGAGGGATTTTATTCCATGCGAGATAAACCCTCAACAAATGAGTTGGGGTTTTGAAAGCCTGGTTAGAAACGTGGCATCCACCATGGCAGTGCCTGCAGGACGTGGGTTTGATGGATTTAATCAGGCAATCATCTCAATCAAGACAAAACGGCTGCTCCCCTGTTCCTGGGAAGTGAGGGCTGTGCTGCAGCAGGTTGCTGCCTACGCTCTGGATACCAGGAGCGTGCCAGGAGCTTCTGCAGAATGGGGGTGTTTGTGGGGTTGAGCATGTCCTGCAGAGGTTTGGCAGATCAGTTGTGTCCCCAGCGTGTTCCTGATTGAACAATACTTCATATTTCAAGGATAAGTCACTTCCCGTCTTTCCTGGCGCTCCCTGGCTTCGCTCTTGGAGCCCATTCTGAATTAAAATGTTTTCAAGTTTTCCTCACCTGATGGAGTCGGGTGCCAGAAAATTCCAGTCAGTCTATTAAAAGATCCATGGATTCCCACGCATCCCACAGGGCCTTGCCTGCACCTTGGGGCTGGGTTTGCCCAGGTATTTGGTGGGCAGTGGAGGAGTGACCACTGCTTCCCCATTTCCCTGCACAGCAGCAGAGCCCCGTGCTAACCCTGGGCTCCTGGTAGGAAAACACTGATAGGTGCCAAGCTCTGGAGGGCTCTGAGGGGGAAGTCCCAGGGAAAGGCGCTTGCAACACAGTAAAATCCCCTGGGATTTAGTTCTAAATGCTGAGACTTCAGGGCTAAGTCTCTCACAGCCTTCTTGTCACCAGGAATACTCAATTAACATCAGGCCTTTGTATAAAAAATTTAAAAGGGGAAATTACTCTTGGGTAATCCTCTTTGTCTTAATTTTCCTTGCTTTGTTGCTCCTTGGCTGAGCTGTAATACATATTTATAGCAGGCTGAGGAAAGAGGAGGTATGGAACAACTTATTCCACACAGCCCTCTGCAGTTGACCCACACTTCTTGGTTTTGTTTCTCTGGATGTGGGGGAGTCTTTGCAGAGAGCAATGGATGCTTTCCACTCCTCAAATATGTGAGACCATAATGCTGGGGTTTTTTACAGCATGAAGTTGCTGGAAATCACACAATGGGTGCAGAAAAGCTAAATTTAAATATCAGAAAAACTGAATTAATATCCCTCAGCTACTGATCCTGGATAAAATGCAAGTAAATCTTGTGTATTTAATGTGTGTTGGTGGGTGAGGCTGAAGATTTCATATCAGAATAGGTTGTAGTGTGTTCTACTGATTTAAATGAAAAATTAGAGATGTTGCTGGTTTTGTGTGTCAGGGGGAGTGTGAGGCTTCATCCTGGAGCTTCTTTCTGAAGGGTGGACAAGGTCTCGGTGCCCTGGTGCTGCTGAGCAGTGATGTGCTCTTGTGAAGGAATCTGTGGTGCCTGTGGACTTGGAGTTGAGTTTAGTGGTGACCTACATGAGTGAATAACCTGGAATTACATCAGAGGCCAAGGTCGAGGTGTGAAGTGCATTGCTGAGCTGCTCAGGATAGTTCTGATAGGGTGGGAGGGTGCTGGGCACTCAGCGAAGGCAGGGAAGAGGCAAACAGCACATGACTTTGGTGCTGAGGGGTCTTTGCACGTCTCCTGTCTTTCTTATCTGGCCATTTTAGTGCTAAAAGCCAAATTCTGCATTCCTCCTCCTCCAGCTGGCTTTGTCCAGCCAGGGCAGTGCATTACTGGGATGAGTTTGGGTTTGAGCGATTTTGGCCCTGTTCCACTTTGGGTACCACTCTTTTTGCAGATGGGGCTGGAGAAGGAGGTCACCTCAGGTCAGACAGGCAGGAACAAGCCCAGCTGTTTCCCAGAAGGAAACTTTAGGTGTGACTAAGGGCCGTGGTTGATGGAGTCCAGCCTTGCGGCCGGGAGAGTGTGAATGGGATGGGATTTCTGGAGAGCAGAAAGCCCCGGGAGGCTGGAGGTGATGCTTTCAGCCTGTGTCCCCTGCCAGCTCCTCCTCGGTTTGCTCAGGGGTTGTGTGTGGCTGTGGGATGTCCCCACCAGCACTGTGGAAGTCCCCTGGCACAGGAAGAGTGATGTGACGTCCCTCAAGCCATCTGCTTTGTGGTAACTCAGCCTCTGCCAGGAGACAGCGGATGGGAACTCCAAATAACTCCCACTCTGTGTGATCCCATTTCATCCACCCTTGCTCCTGTTGGTGCTCCTGGTTTTCACTGCCCTGTGATGATCTGTGGTGGAAATAACCCCGGTTGTGGTCTTGCTCTTCCACCCCCTCCTGGGAAGGGCTCCATTCCAGCTTCACATTCCCATCCAAATCTGTCAGTCTGTAGCAGGCAGTATTTCAGATTTGCTCCCAGGAGCAAAAAAAAAAAAACCAAAACAAAACAATAAAAACACCTTCACAGCAGATTTTCAGATAAATTTCCAGGAACTTCCCATTTCTTGGTAATAGCACTAATTCCTGCTTTAGCGAAATTCTGATCTTTCAGCTCCTAAACTCTGCTTTCACTTTTTAACCTTCTCTTATTCATTGGGGTTTTTTCATATTGAGGGCAAAGTTTGGAACACCACAAGTCTTTCCTTGAAAGTATTTAGGAGATCCTCAGGACCCTGGTGTTTGAGAGCCATTTCAGAATATGTCTGTGGAATATGAAGAGTGCTGTTATCCTTTTTTTTCCCCTTGTGAATGGGAGTAAAGAACTGTTTTTCCATGACCTTTATTGTGGCAGTAAAAGGGACTCAGTTGAGATCCTCACACTGGTGTTGCAGTGTCTGAGGAGCATCTGTTCCAGGTGGGTTTGCCTCCTCCAAGATACGAGGTGTGGGTGTGGGTTGGGAGCTGGGAACTTGGGTGACACCCAACACACCCTGTGTGGTGCCATGCTGCTTTTTACTCATATTCCAGGGCTAAAGATTGCATGAGTGACACAGTTCAGCCTTAGAAGTGCCTGCTTTATTGTGTCTTCAAACTTGCTGTTTGCTTTTTATTGCTAATTTTTAGTTGATGCTTTGCATCCTCACCTCTAAATGACCGGTTTAGTCCAGGCTTGTGGGATGGAATGATTTAAGGAGATGTGAAGACTTTGCAACAGTGGCAAATGTTGGATTATCCAGGAGTAAATTTCCTTCTTAAGGGGTCTGATGTGACAAAGACACAAGACTAAAATAAGACATCAGGTTTCAAGTCTTCCTGGTAGAACTAAGAGTGATGGTTTATAAAATATAATGTTTGGAACTAATTTTGCTGTGCAGCAGCAGCACACTGGAACCTGAGTTTTGCTCTGTCACCTGGGCTGAGTTGAACATGAAAATAGAATCATGGAATGGTTTGGGTTGGAAGGGACCAAGACATCACCTGGTTCCACCCCCCCTGCCATGGGCAGGGTCACCTTCCACTATCCCAGGTTGCTCAGAGCTCCATCCAGCATGGCTTGAACGCTTGCAGGGATGGGGCAGCCACAAGCTGCATAGTTATTCTCCAGGGCAGATCACTGGGTGCACAGACCGTGGCGGTGAAAGGTATCATCACAAACTGGAGCAGCAGCCCCATGGTCCATGTGCTGGGCTGCATCAGCACAGGTTTGCTGTGGGAGCTGACACTCATCCCATAGCTTTTTGTGCATGAGTTTCCCTGGTGTGGAGTGTGGGACCTGCTCCATGGGGATATGGCTCTGTTCCCAAGCTTGGGCTGCTTTGCAGATATATTCCCCAGAATCACAATGTACATTAGCCAGCACCAAGCTGTTTTGGTGCTGCTCTCTTCCAAGTTAATTGGCTAACAATTTGGATAATTTGGAGCATCTGCTCCATTCAGATGACATGAGGTTTCATTTCTTCTGAAGAGCCCAGTGTGTGTTCTTCCCAAAAAGGGGGAAATACAATGTTTATGCAACAGCCAAAAATACTAAATTGGCCAAAATGATTATTCCCCCTTATCAGTTTCCCAATTAGTTCTGCTTTTATAGGTAAATGCTGTAATTAAGTTATTTGTGCTTTCAGTGAACCCAGCAAGAGCTTCATTCCCTTTCATATCAAGGTGGTGCAAACTGCTCTGGGTGTGTAAAAGGGATCATAAATGGGGATTAAACCCCTTTCCAGCCCTCTGATGTTTCAGAGCCCCTTGAAGCACACTGGGCCTGACTTCAGTGCTTCCATTAGGACCAGGCAGAGCAGAGCTGCTGGGCTGAGCCCACGGACAGAGGGTCTGAGCTGCAGGAGCTGAGCAGCATTTGCTGCACATTTTTACACTCTTTAAGCCCCTCTGCTTCCCAAGCCTGAAGGCTGCTGTGGCGTCCCTCCCTTCCCGCAGCCTTCCTCCCTGCGCTCATCCATGGGCAGGAGCTGCTGTTTTCCTGCCCTCTCTTCCCACCCAGCTTCCCAGTTCCCACAGGAACCGGCTGTGCCCGGCAACCAGAGCGGAAACAGGCCCGAGATAGTCACGGCAGGGGCACAGTGTCTGCTTGACATCACATCAGTGTCCTCTTTGTGGGTTGAACCAGGGCTTTGCTGGTCATTCCCACCCTGTGAGGGAACTCCCATGCCATGCAGTGGGGCAGCTGCTCCCTGCTTCCCTGCAAACCCCAGAGCTCTGGGTGGGAAATGTGGTGGCAGTGTTAGAGGGTGGCATTGTGCACATTGTCAGTGGTTGTGGCCATGTCTGGAAATTCTCAGGGTGGCTCTGGAGGTTTAACATGCTGCATGGATTCTGCTTTTTCCTCTGAGAGATACTGTGGGTCCTGTGTACCCCAGATTTGGGACCTTGTTTTTGTTAGGCACTAAAGAGCACTGGGGAGAAATTTCTTTATTCAGATGGGATATTGTGTGGAGGCTGAAACAGAGCTGAGATGCAGGGGGTCTCAATCCCCTGGCTCTGGCTCACTGAGGAAGGGCTGTCCACATCCCCTCCATGGTTTAAAAATCCTCCCAGCTCCGCTCCGTGATTGAGGCCACACATGTGCAAGGAGCATCCTTCCTCTTTGACAACTCCCTCCTCCCTGAGCCACAGGGCCGTGGCTGTCCCACCACCAGCCCCACAGAGCAGTTGCAGCTGTACACGCACATTTTGTGCAAATTTGAGTGAATTAACATAACCTTTTTTTTTTTTGTTTCCTTCTCTTCCCACAGTTTTATCTGCAGGCCAGATTCACGTGGAAGGGAGCCCGCCTGCTCCGTCCCCTGCTCCAGTTCACCCTCATCATGATGGCATTTTACACCGGCCTGTCCCGCGTGTCAGACCACAAGCACCACCCCACTGATGTGCTGGCAGGCTTTGCACAGGGAGCCCTGGTGGCTTACTGCGTGGTGAGTATGGAAAACCGGGCAGGAAAAGCACTGGGAATGCTGAGAGGGCCCTGCAGGAGCAGCAGTGCCTTCACAACCCATGGCAATTCAGCTCAGGTGACTCCCTGTTACAGCTGGGGATGTGGTGGGAGGCACTGTGCTCCAGAGGCTTGGCCTAGGCAGCTCAGGGCCCTGGAAAGATGTTCAGTCAAGGGAGAGCTTCCTTCTCCATCAGCAGCTTTGGCTTCTCCAGCTCTTCTCGAGCACTGGCTCATTAGTGAGGTTTTCCACCAGGACCCGAGCAGAGAGTCTGGGGTGGTTGGGATTATGGCTCTTCCCCACACAATCCGTCCAAAAGCTGGTGTTAGCCCGATGAGGGGAGTCAGACTGCCTTGAAGGGTCATGGGTTTTCATGGAGCAAAAGGGGCTCGTGAGAAAGTGGCAAACAAAAGCCATGCACGCTTCTCTTGTGCTGCTGGGCTTGCTCTCCTGCCATTTGCTCGCCAAAGGCTGACCTGATGGCACAGCCCTGTAACTTGAAGGGACACGTGAAGATGTTTAAATTTGGCAGGATGGGGGGCACCATGTCAGACAGCTGCGACAGATAGACACAAGGGAGCTGGGGGTTGTGGTAGTCTCTGTGTGTAAACTCCTGAAAGCAAGATTTTAACAGCTCACCACTTTTTGTGTTGGTTTTTCTTTTTTTTTTAATTTTTTTAAACTGTTCTAAAAGTAAAGCAGCCTTGGGGACAAAGAGTTAAGTTCACCAATGTCACATTTTGCAAGGAGAGAAAAATAGGTTATTTATGTACTTCCCACTGGTTGATAATATTCCAAAGCCAAAACAAAAATGTCATTGTTGGGAAGTTTTTATGGAGTATTATTAACTCTGTGAGCAGTAGCTGTTGGGTTTTGCCATTGCCTGGTGCCGATGTCCCGTGAGGGGCTGGCAAATCCAGAGGGGGAAAGTGAGAGAAGTGTGTGTGTCTTTTTTCTCAGAAGTGGGATAAGAGCCATATATAAGGGGAGTGGGGACCAGGCAATCCATCCCTGGATCCCACCAGTGATTTCAGAAAGACAATAGCCCTCCGGATGCTTGGGATGGGTGTCCGGATGCTCCCTGGCTGGGACAAGCAGCAGGCCTGGCTGTCCCCTCCCAGCCCTCTGGCAGCTGGAAGCTGTGCAGGGAAGGGGAGGCTGTGGCAGTGCTGGGATAGTTTTCCTGTGTTGAGGCAAACCGACATAGGAAGCAGCTGCCTGGAGTTTCCCAGGCAGGCTTGGGTTTGTCTGCGAGCCTGGGGCAGCCTGTGCTGCTCTCCCAGCCAGCTGTTGGAAGGGAAAGTTGTCTCCAAACCCTTTGAAGGAATGGCTTGGTGACTCAGAACATCTCGGGATGCAGCCTAGGACTCAGGGCAGGGTTTAAACCCAACCCTTGTCCCATTCCATCAGCCTGCAAAGAACCATCAGTGTGGGGCTGTTCTCCAGAACCTGGCTCTGCTGGTGAGAGCCTTTGCCTGGGAGGGCCTGGCACTTTCCTCTATTTTGGGAGGGGACAGCAAAGGACAATAGGAAGAGTCATCCTGAGACACCCTGGAGCTGGCACTGAATGAGCAGTTTAGCAGCTTTTTGCTAAAATTTGTGGTATATCCTGGGGGTTATTGCCCAGCTCTTGTGCACAGGCTGCTCTGGAACAGAAGGAGGGACCTTGAGTCTCATCACCCCCAACCCTGGGTGCTCCCAGACACCCCTTCCCCCAGCAAAGCCTTCAGGGTCCACTCTGGTGATAGTCCAGGACTGTAAAAACACCACAGTTATCAGGCCATCATTTTTAGTAGAAACCAATCGTGGATTTCATCTCCAAAGGCTGCCTGAGCTTAAACCCAGGTTGTGCTGCAGCAGACACGTTTGTCTTTCAGTGCCTGAAATAACAAGCAGAAGACATTAATGTCAAGCACTTCCAGCTGATGAAACATTCAGAGTCAAATCCAGGGTGAAACACAATGAGGATTTCTCAAATAGAAATAGTTTTTATGTGCCTTGTAGGCAGCTTGCTGTGTGTTGTGTGGTTCATGTCTCATCTGAGGGAGAGGGAAGAGGGGAGATGTCAGAAGGACACACTCCCAGTGTTGCTCTGGTTAGCTTAGATGACTTGTTTTAACCTCTCTGTGTATTATTAAATATTGCTTAAATACAGTGAAAATTAGTAGGAATTGTTAAGTGGGAATACAAGATATTGGCTTAAAATGCCTTCAGTCTTCTCCCGTCAAGTTTTCTTTATGGGTGGAGAGCACCTTCTACAGGAAATGGAGCTAATCCAAGTGAAAAACTTAGTACATTTATTAGTCCTTTCTTGTGTTAAACAGTTCAAGCATTAGGAGGATTTAACACACTTTTAACCCCCAAAGATCACGTTTCATGATTCCTATAAATGTTTATATAACCTCCAGCCATGTTAAAGTGAAATACAGTTTAAAGAGAAATGAAACCTCTTAACCAGTCTCTGAATGAAACCCTGAAAAGCAGCACAGTAAAGGCTAAAATACCCAGGATGACACTCCACCATAACTCATTCCTGTCAAAAATCAGGACCAGACTCAAAGCAATCCCCATATGCTTCTTGCACTCAGCAATCTCCTCCCATAAATTGATTTGTCATGGCTACCTTGGTACAGAAGTTGGACATCTTTTTGATTGAATCCAGCTCTCTGAGGTGGACAAATGAGCGAGATGGCATCAGAAATGCACCAAACCAGCCAAATGGGGGCTTTGCAGTTATTAACAAGCCAAAAGAAAACCAGTGCCAGAGCAGTTGCATGTGCTTTTACACTGGGATGCTGCAGCAAGAGGCCAGACTCCGGCTTGTGATCCTCAGGAGCATCAGCTGGATTTGTACCCAAAGGTACAAATGCTGCCACTTGCATGCCCTGTAAATAACTTATCAGCTCTGTTATACAACTGGACAGCTAGACACCAGTACATACACTGAAAAAGAATTCCTTTATAAATCACCTCCTTTTCTGCTTTTCCACAAAGCAATAAAAGCCAAGCAACAACAGCTCAGCTTCCTGCATCCTTGGTTACAATTGTAGGAGTAAAATGCTGCTTACAGCAGGCTCACTGTGTTCATCTTTAGCCTTATCTGCCCATGCCGATAGGGGCTTGCAAAAGTTATTTCCAAGGACAACTCGACCTGCTGCACAGGGCTCTGGGTAGCTAGAAAATGTGGCGATGCAGGTGAGGAAAACCTTTGCTTCCCCCCTGTGTTATCCAGCCTGGAATGAATGTAATATTATTCCTTTGAGCACCTTGGAATTATTTTTTCCCCTGATTTATCTGGTTGCTTAAATGTTGCATTTGAGCACTGTGGGAGAAAACACTGCTGATTTCTACAGCCATGTGCTGCTCATCCTAGGACTTCAGCTCAGCAAACCCACAGCTCGGTCTGGATTGTCAGGGTGTAAGGATTTCTGAGGTGAGCCAGCAAATTTGGCTTGGCAGAGGCAGTCAGTGGCAGGACGGAAGTTTGGGGCTGTGGTGCCAGGTGACAAAATGATGAATCCTTGCCACTTCTTGCCCTGTCCAGAGGATCCGTGCTGTCTGATTCTTTTCCCTTCTGGCACGGGCTGAGGTTTGGCAAGGGTGAAAGTGCCTTGGTCCTGGAGGACTGATAAGCTTCGTGCGACGGGTGCCAGAAGAGGATGTGGAAGTTTCCTCCCAGCACTTTGTTTCTTATTGTGTTGCTGCCTTCCGAAATTGCCAGGCACTGGCTTTTTCACATCCGGGAGAGGGGTTACATCATGGCATATTTAGGAAGAAGCAGGCAGGAATAGCTCCTCCTCTCCTTAGCCTTTGGCTTCCACCAGGCCCCAGCTCTGTATTGGTGCCTTGGTGGGGCTTGTGAGGAGCATCACTCACCATTGACTCACTGCTGATAGCTTTTAACACAGCTTTGATTTGAAAGCTTTTAATTGCTTACCTGATGTCTGGCTGAATTAATTGTTTCTCACCAACTCCATCCCTGAAACCACTCACGATGAGTCAGGCCAGCCCTTTGGAGACCTTTGTTATTTTATTGGAGTGCAGGCCATGGATCTGTTTCCTGGCTTTTCAACCCGTTCAGCAGAGGTTTGGGTGTTGCACTCGGTGATTACACAGTGAGAAATTAGGTTGTCCTCTCATGTTTTTGCACTGTTTTGTGAGGTCTGATCCTTTTCCTGTGCTGTACAGAAAGGTGGTAGCAGGCGCTTGGGATTCACAGCTGTGGTTGTTGTGGGCAGGCATTCAATAGCACAAAAAGTGCTGGTTTTGCAGCTTTAAGATGTGTATATATTCTGTAAACCAACTTTTTGAACAAAGCATCACCCACTGTGGCTAAGTTTGCCTTTTCCACTTATTCCTACAGGTGTTTTACGTCTCAGATCTCTTCAAGCCCAAGACAAAGACTTGCCTGCCTCCACCTCCCATCCGGAAGGAGATCCTTTCACCTGTGGACATCATTGAGAGGAATAACCATCACAACATGGTGTAGAACTTCGAGGAATCGGATGGGTGTTGCATTTTAAACTTTTTTTTTTTTTTTGCGAAAAAAATGACTGCTGACAGCAACTACCTGCTGCTCTCAAATCTCATCAGACAGTAGAATGTAGGGAGAGACTTTCTTGCCCGACCAGTAAAGTCTTACTCTGTGGTCTTTTCAACTTGCGACATTTGGATGAAAGGGGTGGTGGTGGTCAACCAAGGCAAAGGCGACAACGAGAAAGAAAAAAAACCACACAACACAAAAGCCGAACAAACAAAGAGAGGTGCCGGAGTTCTGGATGTGCAATTGGTTTGAGTGTTCATGTTGTAGTGAACGCCAAATTGTTCATAGCCCAATGAACACTAAGGGATTTTTGGAAAGCTGGCCATCCTAGGTTTTTTCTCACTACGAAGACTTCCAATGCCTGCGAGAAAAAAAACCAACTCACGACTAAATTGTATAGCACTATGTATGAGCAACAGCACTGAGTCAAGATCTGGGATTGGTTTGTAAGAGTTGCTTTTTTCTCTTTTTGATCCTAGTTTATTTTTGCCTCCTCTATTCCATACTGTGACTTAATTTAGAAGAAGCTTGCCCAGTCCAAGATCTCCGAAGGGTCTCTGTTCTCTCTGCTCACACTAAATGCCTTTAACGAGCGGCCCCCAGACGCGCAGTGAGGCCGGAGAGCTCCTTCCTCCGTGCAGAGAAGCCACATTTCCTCCTCTCCGCTCGCTCCCTTGCGAGGGCTCATCCCACCCGAGCCCTTGCACGTGGCCCTTCACAAAAAGAGCATCCTCCACTTCCCGACCATCCCCTTTCCCCAAAAAATCCCAGCAGGTTTTCTGTGCGCCCACCCGCGGGAGCTGGCGGTTGGCAGGCGGGAGTGGCTCTGCCGAAGACTCGTTCGCACTACGACCCCGGGGCTGAGTCCCGGGGAAACTTTTATTCTGCAGTTTTGGGACGGGCTGCTGGGCGGCACGTCCTGGCCTGGGTGTCAGTCGGTCTGTGCATCCCCTTCTCCTCTTCCTCCTCCTCCTCCTCCTCCTCTCCCTCCTCCCTGGGGCACCCGGGGTGCGCCATGGCAGGTACCAGGTCCTGTGCTGCGCTGGGCCACACCAGTGGGGAATCAGCTGTGCCTCACTCAGGTGTGCTGATGAATTTTTTCTTGCCCAGAAGCCACAGGTCCTTGGTTTGCAGCCCTTTCACGAAGCGCGTTTGCAAAGGGATCCCGCAGAACACGCAGAACGGCCATTTGCACATCCTTCTCACAGAATCCGTCCTATCATTTCAACTTATAGCAAGCTATGATTTTTTTTATATTATAAATATTATATAAATAATGTATAAAACCTTAAAAATTAACTATGTAAAATATTATTTCTGAAACAATTTTAGATATATCCACTATGACTATAAACTGTGTCCTGACCTGTGTTATTTACATTTTGCTGCTTAAAAAAGCATTGAATTAATTTTTTTATAGTCGACTAAAATATTGTAGTTCTGTGGTAGTAATATTTTAATGAAAATAACTACAATTAGAGACATTTGTATAAAAAAAACATATTAAATTGTCTGTATTTTTGTAATGTTCCATTTTGTAAAGAGAAGAATATTCAAAGACTTTTGTAGAATACAAAATTGAAGTTTGTATCTGCGAAATTATTGCTGTATAAATGTGCTTTTTAAATAAAAGCTCATAACACAACTAAACATCCTGGTGCAAGTTGCATCCTGCCTTTGGGTTGCCCTTTCTCTGACAGGGAAATAGGGTCCTTGCCCTGGGGGACAGCTGGGGGTATGTTGTGGATGTTGGATGACACTTTGGGATGTGATGGTACAGGAGGGCAGCTGGATTAAAAGGACCAGGTGCCACTTTTGGTATGAGTGAGGAGTATGAGGAGGTCCCATTGGGTCCTGGCTGGACACACTCCTGGATTTGCATTTATCTTCTCTTTGCTATGCCCAGTCTTTGAGAAAATCCCATTTTACTGAGAGCATCCCTTTTTCTTTAGCAACGTTATGAGCTGTGAAGAACTATTATTGACATAAAATAAGGTCTGAAGAGCCACAGGCCCAGCTGCTGCATGTCCTGGACAGACCCTGCCTAGGAGAGCTCCCAGCTACGTTCAGCACCAACACCTTTCCCATGGAAAACAGACACTTTGCAGCTGAACAAAAACCTTACAGCTTGCTGGGTTGTAAATGTGGGTGGAAGGGGAAAAGAAGGAAAAAAATCCCACAACAACATGTGCTCAGAGAGGTACATGTGCACAGCACAGTTATGAGGCAGCCTGCTTTTTTTTTGGTTGTTTTTTTTTTTTTTCCTTTTTTATTATTGTTATTTTCCTCCTCCTACAGAAGCAAATGAACTTCTTGGTGGTGACACACGGTCAGAGCTGCGTTTCGACCACTCCTTGGGTGAACCACATCAGCGAGATAACACGGCACAGAAATAATATGCAAGAATGCATGACAGGAAGCACATACCACATCAAACTGCAAGGAAGGAGCAGGTGGAAATTAAGCCAGCAGAACTGAGCTAGCACTTGCTATTATTATCCTAATTAGAAGTAAAATTTTATTACGTGTGGAAAAACTTCGTAAACCCACACCTGTCCTAAATGCAAAGGGAGTTTTCATGGTGCCACGTGTGATCTGAGCATAAGTGTTTGGGGGTTGAGTGTGTTGCAGAGGTGAGGCTTCAGCTTCGGGGCAGTGGCTGTGAGGACAGACTCTTAATCCCCAGTTTATCTCCAAAATGCATTGCCTGGGCCTAAGTAACCTGCACTGGAGAAGGAAACACTGCCACATCTGTCTGTGGAGCCCTTCACGTGTGGGGCCGGCCCCAGTGCAGCAAGCACTGGACTGAGAAAAGTGTTTACTTGCATCTTAACCCCAGCTACTTGGAAAAAACAGGAATACAGATGTCTGGGTGAAAGAGTAGGGCTTGGAGAAGGGTCAGAGGGGAAGTGGCACAGGAGGCGATAAGAGCCAGGGCAGGGCAGTGGGGCCAGCAAGTCACGGGACCTCACTCAGGATGTGTGGGTCATCCTGGGGAGAGGGAGAAAAGGTTGTAGATAAACCTATGGAAGGCAACAGGGCTGAACTCTATAGCATGGGGCTGAGCATCATCAGTGCCAAGTCCTATTTGTGGCTGAGCGATGGTCATTTCCTCCTCGGCTTCCTGCCCGCCCCTCCGGTGCTGTCCCATTCCATCCGACCCTGGGAGGGTAAGGACAGCCTTGCACGGCAGCCTGTGCTGGATGGGTGGGTGCAGCTTTGGTGGGGCTCACCCCTACTGACTTCCTGGGAATTAAGAGAAGTAATCACTACTGGAGGCATGGGTGGGAAAAGGGAAGGTCCATGGAAACCTTTCAGGGCTATCCAAGCTTAGAGGAATGTTTCAGTGCTACAGGAGGAATAAGCACTGATTTTAAATCAGCATTTCAATGAAACCCCATAGAGAAGTGAAAGCCAAAGGAGCAGAGTTGTAGGTACCACAAACCAGGAGGATGGTGACAGGATGCATCTACTGCCATTGCTTCCTGAGGGGCAGCAAGGCAGTGAAAAAAAAAGTGTGTGAAATGGATAAAACCCAAACCAAACCCATATGAGCTCTGGGATCCTGAGGCAACCACTTTGTGCAGTGTCTGCAGGTGCAGCTGGAGCTTGCACCTTGCACTGCTGTGGTGTTTGGTCCTTCCTGCTGGGATGCTGATCAGCCAGGAGACTCGGGTTTGCATGCTGCTGCGCACGCTGCCACTCTCTGGAGCTCTCCTGACGGGGCAGACGGGTGCACAAACCCAGATGCACTCATGCAAACAAGACGTGTTGCTGGAGCCCGGGGCTGGATGCTGGTTGTGGCCTTTAGTGCTGCAAACCCCGGGCTCTGCTCATGCTGATGCTAATCGGGGGCTGCGGAGCACCCAGCCGTCTGCCTTTGATGCTGGGGCCTGGCTGGCACAGCCTTTCTGCACAAGGGGACATTCTGGTCAAACCTGTCTTTTTTTGCAGAGAGACCGGCTGAACATGTTTTCAAAGGCTGGGATTCGTGCATGCACCTGACTGCCATGGGAGCAGGTCTTTTGTTCCAGGGGAAGGGAGGTTTTCGCAAGGCCCAGGTTCGGCCATGTCTCGGTGAACCTAAACAGCTTCACTCAGCAAGAATGCCTTGGCAGCCTTCAGAGGCTGGAGCTGTTGTACTTCTGCTCAATGATTTTCGGATATGAAGTTCTCAATCAAGGGAGGGGGAGGGAGGAGATTCACCCCGCAAGCAGAGACCTGTTTTTCTCATGCTCCAAGCTTGCCTTGTTTTGGGTGTCCGAAGGTTTCACCCAGCTGTTTGTAAAGCTGAAACCAACACGCAGCCATGGACACAGAGGACATGAGGGCTGAGGTCCTGCTGCACAAAGGGCTGATGTCAAGCCCACATCCATGGCTGGGGTGCAGCACAGCTGTCCCTGGAGCCAGCACCTCACTTCAGTTGCATTTCTCCCCCCATTGCTCCTTTCCCTTGACACACCCTCTGCCTTTTTCCACCATCCTCCTCTCAAAGGGCAAGTGATTCCTACCTTGTGTTTACCTTTACCTCTGGACACCAGATCAGAGATTCAGATTTTATGAATGAAGTGAATCACTTGCCTCCTGGCTTCTGTAAACATGGTCCATACTCCTGCCCACAGATAGGAGCTACTGCCCATCTCCTCCAGACTTTCCTCCCCTTGTTCCCTGGGTGCCAGCTGACGCTCCTGGCACAGCCCCGATGCCCCACTGCTTGGATTACCAAGCAAAATTGAACAGAAGTTGTCACCTTCACTGAAGGAAGCAGAAGGTAGAAAACAACCTCCTGTTGACTCAGCGGGGGGAAGGGCACACAAACAAACCCCAAAACCCAACCACTTTCAATTATCACCTCTGCACGCCACCCCCACTGGCACCAGCCGGCGCAGGAGTGCCTGCGTTAGCTTGTCTTGAGTTACAATTTCCTCGGGGCACAGACTACACCTATGTGTGTGTTTGGGTAATAATGATCTGACTGGTTGTGATGAATCCCCACCTCATCCTATCTGTAGCTAGAAGGGAGCGAAGTCACCGGGAACATCTCCCAGTTTCCTTAGAAAGTCTCGTTCTGCGAGTTCCTGCCCTGCCAGAGCCGCCGAGTGCCACCGCGGCGGCTCCTCGCAGGCAACGCTGCTTTTAATATATAGTGGCTTGGCCTCGTGTAGCATTTAATTCTTGTCTTTAACACACAAAATAACCGACTTGGCCTCTTTATTTTTTTTTTTTTTTTTTTATCTCTCATCAGGTGACTCCCAGTTCTGTGTCTCAGGACACGTGAAGTGCAAGGCCGCCAGGTAATTCAGTGCTGGTGGCAAAGGGATGAGCACCTGCGGTGTCTGAAGGCACGAACTCTGCAGGGTTTGATCTCACTTTGTGCAGAGGGTTCATAACCAGCAGGAACAATGGGCTTTTATTTAAGAAAAGCACCTTTTAGTGTTTCCACGTGTCAGCAGAAAGCTGAGAAGCAGAACCACTGAAACACCAAACTGTGTGTACACACACATCCACGGATGGGATAAATGGGAATTGTGGTGGATTCAGCTCACTCCTGCAGTCTTTGAAATCATTGAAAATACACCAAATCTTGAAATAATGTGACTTCTCTTTCCCACCTGAAAAATGAATAAATTGAAACCGAGCCATCACTTTGTTTGTACAGGAACTGGTGTGAAAAGCTTGGCTTTCCCACTTTGACATCTCCATTTCCAGGTATGTGCAACTGCATGTGAGCTGAGGTCAGCCTGAGATATAAATTAAATAAAGGAGCATTTAATTCTTGCTAGGCTGATCTTTCCCCTGGAGAAACATCATGAATGGAACAGAAAGAATGGTGCTGTTTTAATAAGGAACTCAGAAAGAAAATAAAATGTTAAAAAGAAAATAAAATCTAAAAGAGAAAAGAAAAGAAACACTCTTTTGGTCCAAAGAAGAAAGGCAGCCAGATCTCCTGTGAGCACCGTCATTTCAAAGGGACTTGCCTTCTGCACAAGTGCATAATTTGCTTATTTTCAAAGAAATTTTGGTGATGTTGAAGGCAAATTAATAACACCGTTCCAGCCTCCCAGGGCTTGTCTGAACAAGAAATGTTGTTAATGTTTAATATGAGGTAAAATTTTAATCCATTTCATTAAACTGTGTAGATATTCTTAGTTCATTTTTAAGCAGGATTAGTCGTGTTTACCTCAAGTCAAGTAAGCACAAGTATAACGTCAACTGATATAAGCCTTGCTTAAATTAAAGGAAGAATAGGCTTAGGGGAGGGAGCGAAAAGCCCGTTGAAGCTTTTATTTGAAACAAAAAATGGGGATTTTTTTTTTCTTTACAAGGTATTTCTTTCCATGGGAAAACAATAAAACCCAGAAAAAGTCTATGAAAGTTTTGCTTGTAAACGATGAGATGATTGCAGCTGAAAAAACACTGCTTCAGTCAGGAGAGGTAATTCTTTTCAGCAGGGCCAGCCTAAGCATCCCCTTGAATGGATCTGAGGTGAGTCTGGGCCTGTTACACGTGGCAGTTCCAACTCACCCATCTAAGAGTCACCCACATTGACCATCAACAACTTAATCAGTGCTGAGGCCACGGGATGCTCCAGCCCTGGCTCAGGAATAATCCAGCAGCTCTTTCATTTAGCCTTGTAGCCTATGGCCAAGGTACTGCAAGTCCTTCAGGAAGAAATCCAGGCTTGATGTGGAGGTGCCAGATTAAATCGGATTTACCACATCCCTTGGCCAGCTGTCCCACCAGCTCATTGGCCTCCCTGTTAAAAATATGTTAATACTTCCCTTGGTTTTCATTAATAACTGCTTCTGTGTTTCTATGCCCCAAGTCCCTTTCCTTTTATTTATCAAAAAAAAGGCTTTTTCTTATTAAACTGTGTCATTTTCCCAGAGCTGAATCCCCTGGTTAACTTTTCATGGGATTTCCTCATAAACAATTCTTCTCGGTTCAAAACTTGCTCCATTTTTGCTCAGGTTTTTGCTTCCCCTACAAGAACACAACAAAGACTGCAAGTTCACACAAAATCTGTGTGGAAGGGACCAGCTGGGGACCAATTTTCCTTTGTACAAGTAATTAAGTAGGAGCACCTTCTGCTTGTAGGTCAGATTTAATCTGATGCTCTCCTAGAGGAGAGATTCCTTATCAGGTCTTAACCCCTCCACCTTCCAGGCCCTGGGAGAATAACGGCTTGAGAGCATTGGCCCCCCTTCAGCCTTCTTCAGTCAGACCTCTTATCTGCCAGACCTCGGGGTACTTCTGAACTCAGGGCACTTGTGAACAGCAGATAACCCTCCCCACGGGGTTTTGTGTGGCTGCAGAAGAGGCTCCTTTTAAAAATGAACATTAATGGCTTCAGTGTCAGTGTGTAAGATGAGTTTTGTCCAGCAGCGTTGAGGGTGGGCAGCGTTTCCAAGCTCGTGTGGGGTGGGAAAAGTAACCTTATACTTAGTGTAAGTTAGGTATGACACTGTTAGGCAAATGCACTGGGGCACCATGAGTTAGGGTAGGGTACATGTGGCAAAAGTCTTCAAGGTCTGGAGGTGACTCCTTGGGGCGATGTGAAGCTGTGGGGTTAAGTCAGGGGTTTGTGTGGATTGACATACACCTTAAAATTCACACAGCACCACTGTCTCTAAACCACTTCAGCTTTCCCGAGGAGCTACAGAGGAACTGGAAGTTACCTCTATGCTAAATTCTTGCACTGCAGCTGATGTTCCTGGAGAGACAAAGCCAAATGCAGATGTGACCTTGCAGAGAGCACGGAGCAGCACCCTGAGCTGAGTGAATAACTGCACAGTGAATGTGACCTGAACAAAAGGCTGCAGGAGACTTTCCATCCACCCTGTACTGCCAGGCTGCAGGGGTGAGAGGAGGGATGCTAAGCAGAGGTATACATCTTCAGTCTTGTTTATTATGGGCAAAATATTCAAATAACTGTGTGCCTGCTCCCTGCCTGAACTGGCACTGAAAATAGGAAGACAATTGCATGGCTGAGCTCTTACAGGAAGATTTGAATAAAGAAGGCAAGTTTGCTGCAGGCATTAAGCCATGCATGTCTTATCCTGCAATGAAGCTCTGCAGAAGCAGCCAGGTTAGGCATGGAGCAGGTGGATTAACTGTTCAGAGGAAAGACATGGAAAGCAGCTTTCTTGCAGAGCAGGTCTCCGTACAAATAAGTCCGAGGCAGCATGGATTAGTGCTTAAACTAATGAACCACCCGCCAGACCTCACTGGGAGAAGATATTAGCACATAGCGGGACAGCCCTCGACAGGCTGGCACCTCTGCAAGCAGCCAGAGGCTTTGGGAGAGAACAGCCTGCCTGTAGCCAGCCTCCCAAAATACACATTGTGCTTTAATGGAAACCTAACACAAACATTTCCAGCGCAGGACCTGTAATGAGCTTCCAGTTTGCCTCAGGACATTTTCTCCCAACTTGGTTGTATTTATGAGCAGCTATTTTTGCTAAGTAGGGAAAGAGGAAAAAAAATGACATGGGCAGAGCTCCACTTGCCCCTGCACCCACCTCTGCAATGGGAGAGGGGCGACCTTTTGGGGTGGTTCACATCCACTCATCAACTGCTGTGCTGTATTTTTTTTTTTCAGGAGAGAAAATGTATACATTTTTGCATATAAAAGCCAGGCAATCAAGAGGTTTATTAAACAGAAAATGAGCTTAAGAATAAAAGAGAGGCAAAACTAAGGTGCCAAGGGGAACAGGAGAGGGTTGAGGCTGGGGCATGGAGGTGGGTTTGGCTGGAAAGCAGTCATCCTGCTCCACCCATGGAAAACCTTTGGTGGGTGGGTTTGGGTTCTCCAGGAAACCGGGGCGGGTGTCAGGAGTCAGAAGGGAAGTGTATCCTCCAGGGACACCCATGTGGCATTTCCCCCTATCTGCACTATCAGCCAAGGTAGGTAACCTTGGGAGGGGAAGCCAATCTGCTGGTGTTTGTAGTTGCCAAAAATGCTTGGGGTTTCTCCTCACTGTTCCTCACCTTATTAACGCAGCTTTGAGTTTGGGGTTTTCCCTTGAGAAATTCCAATATTTTACTGTGTGTTTTCCTTCTGAATGGAGTCAGAAAATCAAAATGTTAACTTTTTTCCCCCATGGAATGGGAAATTCCAAACAATCCCCCTTAGGAAATGTTAAACATTTTTGTGCAAACTTCTTTGCCCATCTAGTGGAGCCCCACATGGCTGCAGGCACTGATCACAGAAGGAGCAGTCTTGATTCCAACATCACTTACGACCTCAAAGCAGTCAAGGAACACATTTTTATTTTCTCTAGTGCTTCAAGACCTGGTACAGGCAGGAAAAGAAGATTAATTATTGTTAAGTGTGGTGGCAAGACCTGCTCTTGGCCAGCCCACCGGCTAGGATAGGAGTGTGGTGAGCTGGTGTTCACCGACAGCAGCTGTGCAAGTGCACTTTCTTACTACCATCCTGTGAGATATTGCCTGGAGTGTCACTCCTGAGCTCGGGAAAACCTGGTCCTCCTGGCATAGCTGCTGGGCGCCTCAGCAGGGATTACCTTTCTCCTTTCCCCTCGAGCTGTGCGAATCGAGCCTCAGGGTTTAGAGGATGCTTAGCAATGATGAAGCCATCCCTGTGCTAGAGCCTCCGGGGAAGGTGGTATTTGTTCTAACGACCCATTTCCTCTCCCTGGAGCGATGCAGGGAGGTAAAGTGGGAGCTAATATGACAACAATAATGAAGGGATGGGGTTAAAATGACTCCTTCAGCAACACAAGTCGCCCAGCTCTGGTTTCACATTTAGTCGCTGTGTAGCATCTGCCAAGCACCTGAAGGTCTCTGTGGATCCCGGGGGTGCTCTGTGAGGTTATTTAGGTGCTCTGTGAGGTTATTTAGGTGCTCTGCTCTTCGAGATTTCAACAGGAGCTGGAACTAACTGGGAGAAAGGGATCTAAATAACCTTTCCTGTACAGACCCCAACTCCTGAGCAAGAGCCGGGCACGCTGCACCCATACTCTGCTGCCATGAATAGCGCAAATCGTACGAGGCTTAATCTGCACAAACCCATCACAATGAGATAGAAGTCAAGCGAAACATCCTTCGCCTTCTGTAGATAACTCAGGCCAGAGTTAAAATAGGTGCCAGCAGAAAGAGCGTGTTCTTACAGCAGTGGGATTTCCAGGAATGCTGCTGTCCCTACCGAAAAATCTCTGTTGTCTGAAGGCTCTCGGCGTTTGAGCAAACAGGGGCTGAGCCGAAGTGAGAACTCACTGCCGGGGCCCGGCAGCACATGTTTCACATTAGGGAGCTGTTTGAGGGGCCTACGTGGCTTAGTGGATAAATCATCAGGTTTGTCCCCTTGCAGCTCACATGTCCAGAATAGCCTGTGGTCCTAAAGGAGGAAAAAACTCAGCCTAAGCTCAATAGTTTACGTCACAGAGGTTCTGCTCCGGTGTGAAACAGCCACTGCAGAGCCCAGGTGTGCGGGATGGACCCGTGGGAAACCCCAGCCCCTCCCAAGGTGGGACCTGGGGAACATTTGTAGGATGTGACAGTGCCAGTCCTGCCGTCCACAGCTTCCCTGTGGGTCCCCTCCTCTACCCACAACCTCGGGAACCAACGGAAACGTGGGAAAAGCGATGAAAACTCGTGGAACACAAGCCCAAGGATCTAGCACATAAATAGCAAAGGAAGGAGAGATAAATGCTACGATAGTCTGTAAATATCTGCGAGGGAAACCAGCCAGGAGCCAGTTTGGCTACAGGGGGACGGCTGGAAGCTAACGATGGATGATCCCGATCTTATCCAGTGGCTGAGTGGATTTCTAACCACCGTTTTCACAAAAAGAAGCTGAATGATCCGGTTCGTTTTCCTGGGTGGGAAAGAACTGCTAAAAGCCTTTAATAGCCCCTGCTCAGGCAGTCGTGGTTATGAGCAGCTGGGAGGAAGCCGGGCCTGAAGTATGAGATGCCAGACTTGAACGTGGTAAACAGGGAGAGGGGAATATTTGTTTTGACAGCAGGCTCAGTACACAGGAAACATCAGGCAATAAGAGAGACGACTCTGCACAGGAGTTCCCAGTCCTATATTTAAGAGCAAATCAAACTAAGGGAGGACCCTGCAAATTATAGACATCTACAAATAACCCCAGACCTTTTGTCTCAGCTGTGGGAAGATCCTTGGGACACTGATAACAGAGACTGCGTTGCACAAGGTTGGGAAGGAGGGGGCCTGGTGGTGCGTCCACTCTGCCCAGGATCTTGGCTCTGACTCTGGTTATCGGCTTCAGGGGAAGGTGGAGAAAGCCCAGGAGAGGATAATTATGGAACAACCTGTTGATGGAGGAAGTGGCTTCCCAACCTCCCTTTACTTAGGGCTTGAGTTCTGCTCAAAAGCAGAAAGATTTATAGCCCTCCCCATGGTTGTGTTGTTTTCTCCTTCTGGCCAGATTAGTTTAATAAATGAGAGGTATGGAAAAAAAACTGCTGAAAAGCAAATCCCCGACAGCGAGGCTGTGTCACATCATTAAATAAGGACACTTTTTACTTAAGAGGAGTTGTTTGACCCGTAATTACAGCTAAACTCCCATTTGGAAAATGGCTTTCGGTCTATAGGGGCTTCTCCTGTAATTTTAACAGGATGCAACATTCGAATCCTCACCCTCCATTTTCAAGGGCAGCGTAAAGTGATTATATAATATTAAACAGCAGCTGTTTTTCAGGCTGGAAGGGGCTCTTCATTGCTGTTGTACCCAGTCTCTTTCTGAAATCAAATAATCTCTCTAAATGTCAAATAGCACTGGGCTCTCATTCCTGAGGTCTGCACACAACTTGTTGTGGCAAAACATGGGCTGAAAATTGACCTGACTTGTGTGACACAGTGAGTATCAAAGGGAATTTCCAAATCCCTGCATCACTGGAGCAGCTGGAGCTCACAAGATTATAAAGGTGAAGGTGTCATAGTGTCCTGAAACACGGGTTAGCAGCAATATTTACTGCCCCCCAAGACTGGATTGGGCACAGCAGGAATGCAATGGCATGTTTAGACTTGTTGCCTCATCACCATTTTGATCTAAACCAATTATGAATCTATAAATCAGCTCCGAGGTCAGCAGGCAGCTTCTTTGGTGATAATAATAATTACATTCCTCGCATTTACAGTGTATTTTTCACTTGTAGATCACAGGGGACTTCATCAAAGCAGGCAGCAGTCATCGCTTCCCTTTATTACCGGCAGAGAAAATGAGGTGCAGGGCAGGTAAACACCACGTTTGTCCCAAACCTGGGGTCAGATGAGGGGGTGTCAGCGATTATGAACTCTGTGGGACCATATTCAAAGGAGAAGCCATAGCTGCTGACCCACTCTCCCAGATGGATTAGCATGGATTGCTCAAAATCTAATGGTGAGGGAAAGTTCTGGATGAACTGCCTCAGCTTTGTCCTGTATTTGTTCTTGTTTTCTTCCAGAAGAAACATTTCATGGCAATCAGCACTTTCTAACTGAGCTCTCCTGAAAAAATGTTTCTTGACATCATAAGGTGCTTTGTGATCCAAAAATATGTGTATTTAGCCACAAAGGCCCTTGTTGGAGATGTGGGAACCCCAGACCTGTGTCAGATTTGTGGCCAAATTTCCCCATCCCTGGTGAAGCTTGGTCATGGTCTCACCAGAGTGGTGCAGCTGATCTGGGCTGCTCACAAATGTATGGTTCATCCAGCCAACTGCATTCCTGCTTTAACTGTTTCTGAAAAAAAAGATATTTAAAATTATTTTGTCCCCCAGTGTTTAGATTGTGACCAGTTGTGGGACAAGACACGAGCTGTCTTCCTATCTGGAAGCTTTGAAAGGTGTTGGTCTCACATCCACTTCCCGGAGAGTAGGGCTAAGTTTTGATGCCTCAGCAAATTTTTCTGCCTGTCCTCATGTGGGAAATTTCCTGTCCACGTTTCAGCCTTGCACAGACTCTTTCTGCTGTCACTCCCTCTAACAATAGAGTTGCGAAAAAAGGAGTGAAACCAAAAAAGACAGGCCTGTAAAAATGTCCCCTGCATTATACTCTTAAGAAAAACATTAATAGTGCATTATCCAATTGAACATTTTCCTTCCACATCACTTTTAATCAGAACTCCAGTTTCATTCCAAATTTGAGGTCTGGGAAAAAAAGCAATTTTTTAAAATAAGAAATGTTGTGTTCTTGCAAAAAAAAAAAAAAAAAAAAAAAAAAGCCCACACAACCACCGAAAAACCTTGTCTTGATTCTTTCAGAGCATTTCTTCAATACTTGAGCTGGAGTGGTTTATAATGCATAAAGTCATTTGTGTTTTGCATTCAGCAATTTTTGGGCTTTTGCCTGTAGTTGTGCAAAGTTTTGACAAAAATATCCCAGCAACAGTTATTTCAGTTTTTGACTCACATTTTGGTGTCAGCGAGGAACTGAGATCTCAAAGATGGAAAGAAGTTATTTATCATCATTTTGGAAGTTTACACATCATTTAATTGTCTGAATCAACTCTATGAAAGCTTTTATTGCTATTATTGTTCTGTTCTCCTTCACTGGAATGGTATTCTCTAAGTGAAGAGTTTGCAAATTAGGGACAAAAGAAAGACTGGCATCCCAGGTTCTTTTATACATAAAGGTGCACTTTGCAGCTTTAATTTCTCTAGGTTGGTTTCTAATAATTCAGTTTTGCATTTGAGGAGAGGCAGGTTCACAACAAAAGCCAAGTTAGCTCCGTTGAGCTCTGTGCTTTGCATTGGCTTGATTTTCTTTCCCCCCAAAAAAACCAGCTGGCTTACAGCAAAGCAAACGGTTGCAGACTCACAAACTCCAAACAAAACCTTGGCCTGGAGGCGAAAACCCCTCGTGTCCTGCAGAAGCAACAGAGCATTTTATTGCGAGGCGCGGCAGCGATTTTTGGGGGGCCAGGGCTGTGCTTGCTGGCAGCTCCCAGGACAGATTTGTGTTTCCACTGAGTTTTGTGCAACACTCGCCAAGTTTCGAGACCCCAGCAGACCTGAAATGTGTGTTGTTTTCTGCTTTACACGGGAGAGGAATCAACCCCCATCCTGAGTGGGGCCAGTGGCCCCGGTGGAGGAGGGTCTGGCACGGAGGTGCTAATGTGCCTAATAAAACCATCGCGGTGGGAAAGCGCCGGCAGCCCCTGTTCCGATGGAGCCCATCTAAATACCAGCTCTCCAGGGCAGCCCATGCTTGGGCTACACAAACTGGCAAAGAAATGGATCTTTGCGTTGTCCTCACTTCCCAAATATTCTCCGTGTCCGACCTGGGGGGTGGCTCAGGAGCATCAGCAGCTGCCCAGTGTCGGAACTGGAGGAGGGCGCAGTGTCACGCTAAGCAACCACAAAGTACTTTAGAATCTGATATGAAGACAGAAAAGAGAAGAGCAGCCAGATTTCCTCGGGAGATGGCACTGGCAGAGCCGGGGGACAAGGCCTCCTGGCCTGGCAGGTGATGGCCAACCCCAGAGGAGCTTGTGCAGGGAAGCCCCGACAGCCACGCACCACAAACCCTCCTCCACTTCCAGGGAGATAAAACCAGCCTGCAGACAGTGTAAGTTTAAGCTGATTTAGATACAGCTGGTGTGCTGGGAGCCGAAGGTAATTTATTTCTCTTGGCTGATGACCTGCTCCCTTCCAGGCCTGCGTTTTCCAAGCGCTCTCTGCTTGGCCGCAACGTTTGTACCTCTGGCAGTTATTGTTATTTTAATATTAGGCTAAGAGTTAATGTATTAGGCTAATATATTAAGCTGGTAAACTCTTTAGCCAGCCTGTTCTGGTGACACATGAAGGAGATTTTATAGATAGGCTTTTCAAACCCCGCTCAGCCCTAGTCTGGAATTTAACTGTGGCTTGCAGAATATAATGGCTGAATGCATTTCGCCCATGCCCACAATAACTCTCTTTGACTGCAGAAGAAGTTCCAATAAACATGTCATTCAAATGAGAATGTATTTCAGTAAAAATTAGTGAAATTGATGCTATGAATAACCTGCAGAGCTGCAGTGCAGTTTCAATTGCTCTCCCATCAGACAGGACTGAGATTAATACCAGACCATCCATGATATTTATATTGCCTGGATCATGGTGTGTCACAAGCAAATGCAAAATCGGGTACTGTGTCGGAACAGCAGGGATGGGAACAGCCACGTAATGAGCCGGTTTTACAGTGAGAAACAAATGGGATTGTAACATAACCCTGGAAACAAGGGAGTGCTTCCAGGAGGGGCGAGGGAGCAGGACAGCAGTGTGTGAGAGCAGCACTGAGAATGACTTTAGGGTTAAATCAAGTAATTTATATTAACAGAGGTGTTGGGTGTTTCCTTGCCATGATATAACATGCACTTGAATAAATGCAGTGCAAAGCATATCCCCAGACCTGGCCATCTTGGGACAGCATTTTATTAAGTAAATTATTTTCATTTATTTCTGCTACAATAATCCCCTGCCAGTTTTTTTTTTCTATTATCCCTTCTCCATACCCCCTATTTTATCAACAACAGGGTTCCCTCCTGTGAATCTGCCCTTGCAAGCAGCGAGTCCCTCCCCCACCTGTGGCCCCTTTCCACCGAGCGCTATTTTGTAAGATCTCTTGTCACCAGGACTCTGCGAAGACTTAGGCATGTAATGGGAAACATGTGTCTTTCCCTGGCGCTTGCAATCTTACCCCGAGGAGCTCCAGCAAGGGCTGAAATGGGAGTGCTCTCTATGGAGTCAGGGAGCTGATGGGGGGGATGGAAATTTGGAGCCAGAGACGGCAACTTGGGTGTTTTTTGTTGTTTGCTCCCAGAAGTGCGGGATCTCACGTTGTTTGCTCCCAGAAGTGCGGGATCTCACACAATAATGATAGTGGCAAACGGTGGTTTCTGCTGAGGAGGTGGGGGGGTTGTTGGGCAACAGCACTCGTGACAAGCAGCCCAGACAAAAGGGAGCAAGGGAGAAATAAATGGCTTTCTAGAAGATGGCAAAAGCAAAATGATGGGAAAACAACCCCCAGATTGGAGCCTCATCCCACCACGGTTTTGCACATTTTCGTGAGCAAGAGAAAAACAGAGGAAGGAGCTGAAGAAGATACAGAGGTTGGGAAATCATCAGGGTTGTAAAATTATTTCTCGTGAATCATCACCATTAAAAAGAAAAGTGGTCATCATAATACTGCATGAATGATATATGATATATCCAATATATGGAATAATGGGCCTCATTCCTCATTGTTATTCCTTCTGGGTGATTTAAGCTGTAGTCTTCTGGACAAAGTTGATCCTGCAAAGGAAGAGGTGCACTGCACAAGGATGCCAGGCTCAGTGTGGATGAAGTTTACTCCAGTGATTAAACCTACTCATCACCTCGTCCTCCTCCTTACATTTTTCTGCCAGAAATACAGTCCAGAGCAATTAGGACCCAGACCCTATTGTCATATCTAAAATCTGAGTGTGACTTGGCCTCATTTGGGATCAAACTCCGGAATAACAAAGCACGCAGGATCTGGCTGATGTCTGACAGCCAGTGCTTCTGGGTTTCCAACAGCCAAATTCATTCTGAGAAAAAAAAGTACAAAAAAAATCAGGCTAAGGCTGAGGCACGTTGTTGTTTCCTTACGAGTTCACTTGCAAAGGTCACTGCTCCTCTCCCCCTCCCCTGTCTCTCTCTCTCTCTCTCTGCAACTCTTTTGTTTGTGCAAGACTTCAGGAATTAAAACCTCATTTCAAGGGTTATGAGTAGACCACAGCAGCGATACATTGCCCTGATTATCAGCAGCAGGCGAGCTTTTCCCTGGCAGCCCTTTGGCTTTGGTAGTGTGCAGGTTCTCTATGGCTTACACTGATTTTTCCTGCCTGTAAATTTTTCTTCAGAGTTAACAGGGGCTCCATTGCACTGGTGGAACAGACTTATCATGATAAATTACATGGGATTATATTGTTACGGGGAATTGCCATCACCTCAGCAGTAATAGAAAGGAAAGGGGAAAAAAAACTGGAGTAGATGAAGAATAGCAAGATAGCTGGGAGTACAGTGAGAAGAGAAATGGCCCTGGTGGGGAGTCTGATAGATGTCTTCCTCAGGTGAAAACATTCATTTATGGACAGAGCACTCTGGGAAATCTTTGGATGAAAGAGCCAAGCTATAGGAAAGTCATTGTCTTTATAAAAAAAAAAGTTGTAGATTTAAGTGTTCCTAGGGGCTTAAGTTTTCTAGATCTGGACTTCATATTTTGGAGCTATGATGGGACCACTGTTTTCAGAAGTGAACAGCAATTTTCAGTGGCCTAACTTCTGGGTAGAGAGATGGAGAAACCTTTGAAGATACCTGATTTCCCAGAAGAAGCTCTTGCACCCCAGGGAAAGTCAGACTTCCTGCAGCAGGACCCCTAAAAACCCGGGGAGCCCCAGATCATTCAGTACTTGTGCAATGGGCACATCATTGATTAAAGGCCTGGCAGAAATGTTATCTTCCCTGGCCTCTTGCATAAGAGAGGCTAGATAATTAAATTGTATAATCTTTGCATCAAGCCTGTAATTCCCTGATTGCATTAGAGTATGACTTTGAGAAAGAGCCCCAACCTAAATGCCCCCAGAAGTATCTTGCCTCCCGGAGCAGTCTTTACATCAGAAAGGGTCAGACTAGAAACAGTTTAACATTTCCACCTCCCATTTGCACTGATCTTATCTGGGCTGAGCTTCCAGCCCTGGCATCATTTCTGATGGCTCAGTGAAAGGCTGTTTTGCCATCAGCAGCCCTTTCCCTTCTGTGAGCACCATCCAGCCGTGATGGAGCCACCTCTTGGTCTCCTCGGGGAGCTCAGTGGGTCTGAGATGCTCACCCCTGCCAGGTTTTCAAACATCTCCTCTCAGGCATGCTTTCCTAAACCCACAATAACTCATTGAAGTCCTCTCCAAAGTCCAGCCTCCCTATCCACCCCGAGCCAGGCACGTTCCCAGCAGTGCTCCACACAGGAGCAGCAACACTCACCCGCTTGTAACGCCAACCTCTGCCTCTTTTATTTCTCTATATCATTATGTTGATGTCATAAATAAGCAGAGGAGCTCTGGGCACTGGCTGTTTCCTTTGTTTGAAATGCTGCCCCACGTTCTCCCAACTGGATATTATCCTGTGATTATACACATGCCAGAGGAACAGCTCCCGATGTCCGTGCAGTTTTACGCTGCATCTCTGCCTCCCTGTCCTTCCCTGTGCACTTCCCATCCCACATTCACACGCTCCCATTACATGCCAAGCCTATATTTTACTCCCTGTGTTCTTGCTGCAGCCCTTGTTGGTCAGGGAAGTCTTGATTATACGTTTGGCCAAGTGACTTAAATCACAGAAGAAAAAGAAAATGAACATGCAGGAGCATTGCCTTGAGGTCAAAATGAAGTGCCAAGGCTCTGCATGACCATCAGGATTCAACCTCCATCCCAGGAAACCCCAACCCCCCCAAGCCAGCCCGGGGTGAACTGGGTGGAGGACAAAATCTTACACATGGGCTGCAAACTTCAGGCACTGGGAAGATCCCTGCCTATTTCCGGCAGTGGGAAAATGTACAAGCGGGGAAGTCATATTTACATAAGTCAAGGAAAACACTGTTTCCTTCTTCGGCAGGAAACAGAAGTTATTCTCAGAGCTTCGGCACAAGAACGAGAAATTAAATAAAGTGCTGGCAGCCTAAACTTGTTTTATTCCTGTGGTTTTACAATCTCTGAGTAAAAATAAACACATTTTCAATCTCAGGAGAATTATTAGAGTAATAATGGTGGGGGGGGGGAAGTTATTTACAGGCTCCAATGGAATCTCTCAATGAATCATGCAAACTGTAACAACAGATTTAGGACAAGAAAATTCACATTTATGCAACTGTCTGGTGTGATTCTTCTGTTACAGGGTGCTCTGATGCAGCAATACAAGACTGGGCACACCTTTGGGTGCTCCCAGCAGGCGTTTTGCCTGAGAGAAAGGTTATGATCACTATTACAACACCCATTTTCTTTCAGTTGGGAGTTTTAATGGCTTTTAATGGTGTTGTCCCTTCTTAAGCCTGGGGTGGACCCCCACGGGTGGGTACCAAAGCAAAGTTCCTGGGTGAGGGCTCCCATCCCAGGCATAATATGGTGCTAATTTACATTGCCTAGTGATATCCAAAGATTCAATGCCAATGAGGAATCTGAATCCTCACACCTTGATGTATGTAACACCTGAACTATTTATAAAGAACCAAATTTGTCATTGTTTTTCCTCAGGACAAGAAGCCAACAGTCCACATGGTCCTTCACATTGTGACTGGAACAGCTGGGTGTGCCCAGGTTTTGACAAGGACATCCCTGTGAGCAGCACCTTCCCTTCTCTTCCAGTTTGTGCTTTTCCTGTGAAATTCAATGGTATTGCAAAGGCAGTTCTTTTAGGGTTGAATTTCTGTCTACTGTGTGTTGTCTACATGCCCAAACCACTCAGTGTACATGAAGAGAAGGGTTAGGTGTTTATCTAACATACACACACACACACACACACACACATATATATATATATACACAATATATGTATGTAATATAAAATATATCAAGGTCTATCACACACTTAAGGAGGAACAGCACCATTAAAACATAGATAGGTAGATAGATAGATAGATAGATAGATAGATACATTTACACTGCATGGATCAGGCATTTAGACATAAATGTATTTATCATAGGCATCACATTATCTGTCTACAGCCAGCAAGAGCTGCAGGTACAAGGACCACCCAAAGCAATACAAGAAATAGCTACAAGAGGTAGTTATAAGGGGAAGTAGAAGAGGTAACTACAAGGATAAGTACCAGAAGTAGGTTCAAGGCTCTCTGCCCTGGGAACGTGAGGGGCACAGGAAGAGGAGCTGGTGTGTGGATGCCAGGACAGGAATGATGCAATCACAGCCGATCCTGCAGCTCTTTGCAAAGCTCTCACCTTTCACTGGAACCCCGGGAGACAAAAGCAGATAGCAGCTCAGTGAGAAAATCTTCAATTGCTTGCTCCTTTCAAGCCCAGAGCTTGCCCTACACAAAGCAGTTCCTAGATTTAGGCTGCTGTTTGGAGGGTAGAGGTTAAACTCGGATGCAAGCCTGTAATATTTATAAACAACGCTCTTATTTCCCTTCTGGCAATACATGTATGGAAACCCACGTAGGCATGAAGCCCAAGACATGCAGGAGAGGACCATTGAAGCCTCGTTATCTTTGCTTTTGTTCTACTTTCCTGGTGCCTTTTTAATCCCCGCTCCAGCACTGCTTTGGGATTGACTCTCTTTTCCAGGACAAGCTTTTCACAGGGCTGAAAGACCCTTTGTTCTCCTCGGCTGCCCCTCGGCGCTGGTCCCTGGGGTGTGCTTTGCTCTTCCAGAGGGCCAGGAGTGGAGAGGAAGAGGCAGAGGATGTGAACTCCCATGTTTGAACACAAAGAGAGAGAAAGGAGGACCTGTTTACTCTTCTGCTAAATGTTCCCTTAGCAGACAGCGAGATTTCCTTGTGTTCAAGAGTGAAACACTAAAAAAAGGGGCAAGGGGGATGGGGATGGAAGTTGTTGGAGTGCCAGATTCCTCCCCACAGGCATGGTGGCCGTGTTTACAGTCCTTGCTGGTGCTGTCACCATCTCAGTGCTTAGGTGAATTCTTCAGACTTGTGTGGGAGTTGCTTGTGGGACTTCCAGGTACAAAACCTGCTGCATGCCATGGCAGGGGACATAAACACATCCGTGCCGATGGCTTGGGAGGGAGCCAGGGCCATTCCCAGGCACGCTGGGCTGGAAGGGACCACCTACGTCACAGGGCTCAGTCACCAGCTCCTCACAAACACCTTCCTCAAGCTGGTCAAGCACCGACTACTCGGTGATTTCCTGGTTAGTCCTGCAGCTGCTACCCCTCCCTTATTAAAAGCTTGGCATAAATATTGGAGTAATTCGGTTTGCATCGACATTTTTTTTAAAGTTAAGTTCACAGAGCCTTTTTTGAGGAGCACTCTGAGTGCACCATGCACGTGCCATCACATTTTCCTTTTTTTTTTTTTTTTTAATAAAGCTAGCAAAAAATACAACTAAGATGCATGCACTGCTTTGCTCGTTGGTTGGTTTTTTTCCTTGCACTTTTGAGAACAAATACCTGGCAAGGATTTTGTGTTTGGTTGTCCACCATAGGGAGGAAAGTCGTCAATCATTTCACAGCCCTTCTCTCCACATCTTACGGCCCTGGTGGTCCACAGCTGAAGCCTGAGGACTGTGGGGTTGGTGGTTAGACCAGCCAAGTGCTCTTGTGCTCCTCCCAGCAGGTTGTCATGACTGATTGAATCATTAAAGTGAGTAATTTGTTGTAATACAAGAACAGCTGAAACACCTTCTGCATCTTCACAATGGTGTTGCTCCACCATCCCCCTTGCCCAAATTGCACAGCCAAGGTGTGAGTCAGATCTTGGAGGTGATCTGGGCTATAAACAATATTTTAGAGGGAGAAAGAACTAATTTCAGTGGGGGCAATTTCTCCACAGCCCAGTATGCAGTTGTGAAGAACTGGAAAGCCCTAGGCCCCAGAAAAGGACAGGAAGGAGTTTCTTACTTTGGTTCTATTTACAGGCAGGGCCACCGTGAAACCATACTCAAAAGCAGATATTTCAGAGGAAATATAAACATATGTATATATAAATCAAATGGACCCAGGGTAAGAGCGATGGGACCTGGGGGTTCTCCTGACTCGATGAAACATCGAGTTTCATCGAGAAGCATGTTACCTCACATTTATTGTGGATTAAGGTGAGGACATGGACAATTCCTCCAAATTGGTGCTGTCCCTGCCTGGTGGGAACCTCCTCGAGAGGCTGTACCCATGGAAGGAGTGGACGGTGGTTATCTCAAGGTCAGGCCTGCAGGAAACCAGCAGGACAACACGAATATTGTGTGAGTGGGAGCTGCTGGTGGGGCTATCGGAGCTTCCCAGGTCAGGCAGGACACACAGGGAGTCACCCCGTCCCAGAACAAAGCAGGAAGAAGTGAAGATGGCGCCAAAAATCCTGGCGAGAAGGTTCAAAGTCTGGTCAGAGCAGCCAGCTCTTGTCAGCAGAGAGAGAGACAGGCTGCAGCAATGCCCCACCTTCCAGGGTGTCCCTGCCTTGCAGAACCTGGTGTTTGTGTATTCCTTCATCTGAGAGCATCGTGGTCCATGGAGGAGCTCACAACCAAACAACAACCACAAGTGTAATAAATCCACCACCAGCAAGTGGATCTCCTCAAGGGTGGAAGCAAAGCATGGTGTGGCTGCACAGCCACGAAATCAACAGCAGCTCCCAACACAAGCCCGAGGACAATGACTTTGCTGGTGCACCAGACATCAGGAAAGTCTTTAGGGTTAAAGCAGAAAGCTGACAAAACCCTTAGTGTTTTTACAGCACACAGACATGTAACATACAATACAGGACAATTCGTTCTATTGATGTCTAAAAATTCTTAATGGAGAAACAGGCTGTTAAAATACAGGATACTTTATAGGTTAGCTCTTCTCCATACTTCATCCTCAGGTATTTGCCAAGTTAGCAGAGGATCAGACTTCAAGTCACATTTAGGTTTCTTTAGAGCAGTTTTTCCACTAAAAGCTTAGCTCAAAGACATACATATTAATAAAAAAAAGAGCCATTCATTCTTGTCACACATTTTGTCCTCAGAACAGTTGCAAATCCTGCATATAATTTTTTTCTAATCAAAGGGAAATAAAACATCTTTTATATAGTTAGACAATTGTCCACAGTCTTTCCCAAGAATGGAAAAAAACCCTAAAAATGGAAAGCAGGTGGGGTTTCTCAACAGCAAATTTTTTCTTCTGCACAAGAACAAGAAGGCTACATCCCTGTTTTCTGTTCAAAAAACTCCATAATCAGTGTGCCTACTAAAAGACCCCTCTGAGCTGGAGATCTCTTGGAAGTGATTTTTGGTGCCTGTACTGCCTGTATGTGTCTACAGTTCCTTTAACCAGATGGACAAAACTTTCCTGCTTTCCTACTGTACCACAGCAAGCTTGGCATCCCACCTTTCCTTTCCATTGCTGCTAACTTGGGAAGCTCTGCAGATTTCTCTGATGTTGCTGTTGGCTTGGGAGTGCCATAGCTGAAGAAGAAAACAGGGGACATCTTCAGAGATGTTGTTGGGGATGGGGGAGAAGAAGCAGTTTGGTTTTTGCTTAAAACACGCCTGAGAAATGCTGAATATAAGAGGAGGGGGGAAATGCTCAATGAAATAATCCCCACTGCAGTACTTGGGGCCTGAAGCTCACTGGTGTTTCACTGAGGATTTGCTTCGTTACATCATTAACTCAGAAGCCTCCTCAGTAGGAATAGAGCTGGCAAAATTGGACCCCTCTGACAAGTCCTTTTTCCACACCCAGGTGGATCCCAACGAGGCACACAGTCACACCATTATTTCAGACATGGGTTATCAGCAACACACACAAAAATGCAGGGTTAGAGGAGCAACTTCCAGAATAAAAGCTGCTGATAAACCTGGAAATACTCTCAGACCTCCCATAGCACAGGAACAGCCAGGAATAGTTAAGTGAGTGCCAAAGCAAAACCCTTGACCTGAACAACTGCATATTTCAGAGACATTTAAAACAAAATCTCAGGTCGAACTCAGAGGCATGAGAACAGGATAGAAAATTGAGGTGATATTAATGAGGCACAAAACGGGTCAGAGTTTAGTTTGGGGTCAAATTTTGGGACCTTCCTGGCTTTTCTGGATTTTTTTTTTTTTTTTTTTTTTTTTGTTTGTTTAAGTGCTCTAACTCAGTGGGAAGTGCTCGGTGAACACCTCCAGCTTGTATTCCACTCAGCAGCAGAGCATCCCTCCCAGATAAACTAGTCTGAACCCCTATTTACTGTGTCAACTAATTGAGGGATAAAGGCAGATGAGATGGGTCCATTTTGTTGTTTTTCCTCCCACCTTTCTTCTTCACTGCCTGTCACTGATTCCATTTTCCCCCCTCTCCTCCCCCCCTATTAAAACAAAACATCTGCCACAGTTTTAAGACACTTTGGGCCTTTTCAGGCTGTTACCAGCAAGGATAGGACTTGGCAGGGAGGAAAGCTGAGCGAGAGCCACAGCAGGTGAAGGGTTTTAATTCCCCCGTTACTTCAATCAGCTGCCACGGCCACGCAGCGTCCGCGGGAGGCAAAAGTAATGATTTCCAAACCCAAAAGAGAGCCCTGGCAGGCTGGACCGGGGCTTGGCCCCATCCCTAAGAGCTCTGCAGAGCTCAGCTGGTGACTAGTCACTGCGTCACTCCTTTCTGATTAAATTCCCGTTAAGTTTAAAATAATAACACGTCCATAGTGGAGCAAGAAACTCTGGAAGAAGAAAGAAACAAGCCTTTGTGGTTTTTTTTTTTTCCCCAGCAGTGAACTAAGGGCCAGCCCTGAAGAATCATATGGGAAACATGGCTCTAGGACCATGCTTTTCTTCTGTTAAGGCACAGGGCTTATCCTTGAATTTTCTATGACCACAGAATCCAGATCCACCAGTGAACTAAGACCTTTTATATGATTACGAGAGGGAAAAATGCTGGACGATGTACGTAAATTATTATGTGTGAACTATAAGGTACAGAAGCGCCCAAGTCTTTCAGCAGACAATTTCTCAAAGGGGTTGATCAGAACAACCTGCACATTTCTGTCCAAGATATTTGGTCTGGCATTTTGTTCTCCCAGCTCCCTGACCCTTTTTTTCATTATCTGTCTGCTTGCTGTCCTGTGCAGGAGCCAAGCAGATGGAGCAGAGGGGCCACCAGGTATTTGGCATCCCCAGTCAGACCAGCTCTGAAGGAAAATACGTCCATGCCACTGGATCCCACCCAGGGAGGTCCTACCACCTTTACCACCATCTCCATGCAGTAGCTGCTACAGCAGAAATATTCATAATTATGCTAATAATTAATCATCTTGACTTATGTTTCTTCTCCTGTAGTTCTTACAGTCCTGCTGGGGACAGAATATTAGTTGGTGCATAGCTCAATGATAACATCTTACTTGTTTTACTGAAATGAAAGAAACAATCCTAGAAACTTTCATTAGTGAGTCAAAATGAAACTTTTGGCTAGACGTGAGATAAAACTTTATCTTCATTTGGGGGCTATATAATCTTTTTGGATAACCTTCTCTTTTGGTTCAAGTTAATTTTTGAAACTGAAGCATGATGAAAAGCAGATCTGAAACAGGTGAACACTCAGAAAACAACAAAATTAAACATTGCAGCATTCCCATGACCAACCTTTGCATTTAAACACTGATAGAAAAGCAGAAATGCTTTCCAATGCCAAGACTCTCTCTTTTCACAGAAACTATTCACCAGATTTTAATCCATTCACTGTCTTTCTCTTACCAAAGTCTCATTTGGAGGGATGAACTAATGGTAGACCTTCCCCCCCAACCTCTGTAGTTGTAACTGCCCCAGACAGGGAGCAGATGTGGCTGAGGCACTGTGGGCCAGCCCTGCTTCCCCTCCATGGACCAACACCCCACTCAGACCACCCCATATTTTGCTTGCTGAGCAGCCATGTGAAGTATTTCATAGTCCTAGGGAAAGTGGAGGAGCTGCTGCAATGGATGTCATATGAATAATACCACCATGCTTAGCTAATTACACCAGGCTACCTGGTGCTTGGGTCCAAGCTGTGTAAATAGGGAGTGGAAGTGTGAAGACACTGGCAAATACCCACTTTTGCTTGTGGTTGCCCTTATGACTTCCCTACTCAGAGCTGATTCACATCAAAGTCAGGTTACCTGGGAAAAGTTTTTAAAAAAGCAAAAGAAGAAACTGTAAATCATCCGGAGGTCAGACTGAGTTCCTCAGGACCGCAAGGCTGGGGCCAAAGACAAGAATGCAGCGTGTAATGGCCTTTTTTATTCCTCTGGTGCTGCATCCCAGAGTTCTTCATGGTGTGCAGTGACAACAACACCAGCTTGAGGAACAACACAATGGAAGAGGATCCCTGCTCCAGGCAGCACAACCAGCTCACTCAAAGGCATCACAGCCTCATCCCTGCTGCCCAAAGACATGTCCCTGCTCACCTGCTGTTCCCACCGTGTGTTTCCTCCATCCACATGCTCTAGGAGCCTGATGGCTCCCATGATGATTTGGCTCAGGATATTAAGGAATTCGAGAGTAAAAGAGAGCTCCTCAAAGTCCTGGGGAACTCTACCTGGCATGCACAGAGGGGCTGGTAACACCACCCTCTGCACATGCAGGCAGAGCTAGAAGGAGGTGAACTATTAATCTTCTGTAATCTATCTGGAATTGAGTGACAGTGATGGAGTACTTTGTAATGGGCTTCCTGAGTCCTCATACAAATGGAGGAAGTGACCACCCTTGACCAGGTTTCTGCTCATGTTGCCTGTTTCCCTGCCTGCATTACACATTTTCCCATTTGCAATCGGCTCTGACCCTGCTTTGGCAAGGCTGATGAGTTAATGCTCAGCCAGGCTGTGGGAATGGCTTCTGGAGGGGCCAGAGGGCTCACCTGGGGAGTGGGCTGCAGGGTACCATCGAGCTGAAAGCCTCAGGGCAGAAAGGTCTCCTATGTACCAGGAAGGCAGCTCTGGGATGGCCAGCCTCAAGTCCCCATTGCCTGAGGAAATCCCAAAACACTGGGCTTTCCTGGACACACCTAGAAATGCTATCCTTGGGCTGATCCTGTGACATGGAGAGTGTCTGGCATTCCTGGTGCCTCTGGTCCCTCCTCAGCAGCAGAGACATTGTCCAACAGAGCCAGCAGCAGTGCAGGAGCCACTGGAGCCTTGCTGGGGAGAGGATGGATTTATTTTTGGAAAGCATCAATTGAGCTCTGTTGTCCTGGCGTATCCATGTTACAAATCCATGCTGGGGACAAATCCCTGCCTCATGCCAGGCTTGCCTAACCCCCCAGCAGCACTGGTGCTGACAAGAGACCGTGACCCTCCCTTTGAGGAGCAGCATTGCACTGCCAGCTGGGAGCTCTGGCAGGAGGATGAACTCCCTGCCTCCCACCCAACGAGCCGGCCATGAACGGACCCCAAAGGCTCGTGGTGAGGAGTCAGACTGAAACAAAAAAGAGACCACAGATTATGGCCCGTGGGAGCTCCCAACCACGGCAAAGGGAAGAGCCAGTGGACGCTGCAGCCATAGAAGGGAATATTCAGAGTCTGTTCCCAGCATCCTGACCTCGGTTCCAACGCAGTCAGTCTGGCAGTCTGTGTGGGCTCTGCCTCTGGCATCAGGGCTGGCAGGAGGAGGGAACTGCGGGAGAAATGGAGCTCAGAGAAATAAATTCCTTTACTAATCTGGCCTTGGGAGTCTCACAAGCACAGGGACAAAGAGCAGGGCTGCAGAGAGGGAGCAGAGGTGACCTCACGAGGACACCAGGTACGTAGGGACATGTCTCACCAGCCAGCCCAGCCCTCATTAATATCACCTACAAGAGCAACAGCTGGCCCACCACACCTCAGCTCACATATGGGCTTTGATTTTTTCATCTTTTCCCACATCAAACTCCCAGGCACTCTCTGCAGGACGGAGCTCGAGAGAGGGACATCCCTTGACACCACCTCTGGATCTGGCCACTTGGCCCTGACAGGTTTTAAAACCAAAATCACATTGTCAGTGGGGTTTTGTCCCCCTCCTCTGCTCTGGAGCCCATCACTCAGCAAAGAGCCACGTCTGATCTTCATGAATGTGGATTCACTCCTGCTGCAGGGGAGGGTTAGAACCAGGCACTCAGTTTGTGCTACCTGATAGTCCTTTGCTATCTTTCTTCTTTTTTCATCTTCTTTTGGTCTTCCCTCAGTTGGTTAAACCCCCACTTACTTGCTGTCTGAATCAGGAAGGTCTAAAGATTTAGTAAAGAGTTCAGGCTACAGTCCAGTGTTTTTTTGTCACTTACTTGTCTAAATAATGCAGGAAAAGCTCCTGCTTTGCAAGCCAGGAGCTCCATGAAAGGTGTGGAACAGCAGAGGTGCAAATGGAAACCTTGGTGGCATTAGGTGTTGTTTTTCCAAACATTCCCCATCAGTAAGCACACAGTCTCTTAGCGCTGCACGGTCCCACCGAGGTCTTTAAATTGTATTTCTAGGATTTCTCTAAAACAGGGGCCTCAAGCTTTTAAATACAAAGGGAGCTGGGGAATGGTTTCTTTAGCAAGAGATTTGAGCAAATCAGTGCTTTTTGTCTCTCTCTCTCTTTCTTTTTTTTATGGACATCTGCTGGGGTTTGTATTTTTTGAGCTGTGGGGGTGAAGGAGGTTGAGGGCAAAAGAGAGGTTTGCAGACAGGGTGAGCACAACATATACTGGAAAAAATCCCGGATGCTATAAATGGGAGCCCCCTAACAGTGCAGCTCATCTGAAGCAAAATGAAAATATCAGGCATCCAAGAAACATATGTGCAGATGGCTTTGAGCCCAGTCTCCTTACTAGGGCTCTGCATTAAATAAAATGCACCGGGTCATGTTGCTATAGATATAAGAGATTACTGGGTGCGATGTGCACTTCGCTGTGAAACTGCAGGTTTTCAAACAATGGCAAATAGAGACCTTGTTTATGGATCAAGCAAACGGCTTCAGTCAAGCAGAGCAGCCCTTTTTTTGGTTTGTTGTGGGGTTTTTTTTGCCAGGTTTAGGGTCAGGAGGCTCCTACTCTGTGAGATTGTGCTGCAGGCTCTGCTCAGGAGGAGCAGCCTCACCACTCACGTGAGAAGCAGCATCCAAGAGGGCTCTTGACTATGACCTGTATTTTTGAAGGATGATATGAATCAACCCAGAGCCTTGGCAAGACCTCGCTGTTGGGGCTTTTGCTTTCAGCCAATGTCAATTATGTCATTACTGAGCCTGCAGAAGCTATTACTAATGTTACTTTTACAGTTCACTGCCGACCAGAGAAAAGAGTTTTTCACACTGTTGTCGTTTTGTTGGAGCAAGACTATACGAATCACAGATGGCTTCCTTGCCAGATGCAGCCTCGCAGGACGGCAGTTTGGGGTTTACAAGAGGTTTAATGAAAACCTGGCACTTTACCAACTTTTGGCAAATACTCTTGGGCTGTCAACTCACACAAGCAAATCAAGATCCTAAAAAATATCTAATGACTTGTTCTCACTGAACGAGGAGGTGAAAAGTTTTACCTGAGAAACAAAACCCAAATGAGCAAACCAATACTCTATCACACTAGGCCTGAGCTCATGATCACTGAGGTTACTGAAAGCTCACACTGCACTCTGGATCTGTTCCCAAGTCCTTGCTGTTGCACTTGAGGGGTCCAACATATTTCTCCTGGAACAGAACACTGATGGTGAGTCGGGGGGGAAGTGACATCCAGGTGTGTCGAAAATCACATCATCCTTACTTTGATGTCTACTGCTCTTATTTTATTGAGTTATGACTTTGCTGCTTTGCCCTGGCTGAGAGTTTCTTTGCTGGCCTTTCCGCTTGGTTGGTTTCTTCCTTGATGACATGAGCAGTTCATTAAAATTGTGCTAAAAGCAATTCCCAGGTGTGTGCCTTCAGATGTAGGACTTGTCCACTACTAAACCTGCTCAAATGGTGCAGAAATAACCAGCAACTCCAAATTCAAGCTGGAAGCTCTTTGCATTATTTGAGTTTTCAGGCATATTACTTCCTTTTCTCTGTTAATGAAAGTGTGTGCTAAGTGAGACTTCCCATGGCACAATGTCACTTTCAGCATAGCTTTTCTTAGTTCAGGAGTCTCCACATTTACCCATTCCCACCACCCTGGAACAAAATTCATCCCGGCCCCAGTGGTCAAATGGAGTCAGCTGCAGTGATTTGGCTGTGAAACTTCTTCAGTTATGGTTTGAATAATAAATTAATTCCTAAGTCAAAGCAGCCCCAAAGTGCTGCCTCATGGGTTCAGCATGTGCACCAGTGGAATGGAGCACAACAGTGTCTGGGCATAGAAAATGTGCACATGAGCCATTCAAAAAATCATCCCCAGCAAACAAACCCTGAAACATTATGCACACCACAGCTCAGAGCAGTGAGCCTGTCTCATCTGTGGGCCTTTAACAGTCTCCCATAACCAAGTGCCCTTGCCTCAGCCTGTCTGCCTGCCTTTAAATATCTTCATCCTGAGCCTAAATGGAATGGTAGATTTTTTTATCACCACTGGTGCACAAACCAGATGACTGAATTGTCTGGAGGAAGGAGGAAGTAGCACTTTACATCCAGGTGGCAAAGGAATTAATAAAATGGCTGGAGAAATGTAATCACAGAGATGTCATCCTTTTTCCACTGGCTGAGGTTTGGATGCAAACCTGATACCTAACCCTCCTTAGAGTTCCTGTGGATTTGTCTACTTCAGAATCTCTCTGTAACAGAGTTATTCTGACCTTTTCTGTGCGGGGTTCTCTGAAAGTTTACAGAAATTTAGTTGATTTATAAGATGCAGATTGAATCAGCATCCCTGAGACAAAGCACACCAAGGACCATGGGTGTCTCTCTTTTACTTTGGTGTTGCAGATCACAGAATCCTAGAATGGTTTGGGTTGGGAGGTACCTTACAGGCCATCTAGTTCCAACCCCTTCCAACCTGGCCTTGAACACTTCCAGCAATGGGAAGTTAGGAGAGCTATAATGGACTGTAAATTTTCCTCCCTCTCCCCACAAAAAAGAAAACCTCAAAGTGTCAGGCTTTATGAAATGAGGTTTTTAATAATCTTCAGTTTTATAGAAGGGTTTTGGACAGGATCAGAAGAAATCTAGCGGTTTGTGATAACCAGCCCTTAAAAAGTGCCATGTGTCTTTTCATAAAACGTTGGCTTGCTGGCCTGGGAGAGATATTGCTAATGAAAGGCTGCAAAGCTGCATAATATTCCCTGCTTTATGCAGCAGAAGAGACTCAGTACAGCAGTAGCCACAATAATAATCAATCCTGAAATATGTTCTGCTTGAAGTTATCTGTTCTTGGATAGCTCTTTATCTCCCCAGTGAAATGCTGAGAACCACTGCTCCTGTGATGCACAACACCCCAATCTCTGCTCTGCAAATGCTTCTCTGTAGGTGGCCCAGAGAACTGCTCTTTGCTGGGTTCTGAGTAGGGCTGAGCTCACAGGCAGGAGCTGGGACTCTGAGGCAGTGACCATGACAAGTGTGGGAGAGGGTGGTTTAATTCCTTTTCCGCCCATAAACTGGTAATGTGGGCCCTCAGCTAAGGCAGCTGGGACAGATTTTATCTCAAGTAGACCTACTTAGTGAAGAGAGGAAGAGGGACTGATTACAAGAGCTTGTAGTGACAGGACATGGGGGGATGTCTTCCAACTGAAAGAGGGAAGTTTACATTACATTCTTCCAACTGAAAGAGGGAGGTTTACATTAGATATCAGGAAAATTTATTTGCTGTGAGGGTGGTGAGGTCTTGGCACAGGTTGCTCAGAGAAGCTGAGGCTGCCCCATCCCTGGAGGTGTTCAGGGCCAGGTTGGAGGGAGCTCTGAGCAACGTGGGGTAGTGGGAGGTGTCCCTGCCCATGGCAGAGGGGTTGTAATGAGATGATCTTTAAGGTCCCTTCCAACCCAGTCCATTCTATGATTCTGCAGTGATTCTAAGTCTCCAATGCATGCTGTCAACATCTACAATCTGCACCATGTGCAGTGTCTCCATGACTAAAATGGGAACTGGCTAATATGGGAGCTGTAGGTAACTCATATCTTTTCCTTCCTCCTTTCCTCCCTTCCTCCCTTCCCAAAGAAATGAATCCATGTCCACCTGACAGAGCTGCTGTAGGATGCAAACCTTACAGAGAGGGAAGTGGTTCAATGAGCCAGCAAGGTGGTCATGGTAAATACTGACATCCAAGAGTGCATGATTGCTAATGTTTAACATTCCCCAGTAAAATCACAGCATTATTAATTTTCCTGCCTTATATACCTCTGGAATGGTAAAAGCAAGAGGAGAAATCTGGCCCAGTGATCCATCATTCCAGGCTTTGAAATAGAGCCAACTTCAGTGAAATTTGAGTGAGCCCTTGGAAACACAAGGAGGGCTGGAGCAACAAGTGCATTTCAGTGAGCTATGATATCACCCTCTGCTCCTTTCTGAGGGGAAACTGTTTATCGGATGTGCAGGAGAGAAGAAAGAAGCAGAAAATCACACACATATATTTAAATATTAAAAGCTGCCCCAGGAAAGAGCTTAAAATCTGAGGTCATTTCCTCGATGAGCTTCAAACATTATTTGTCATCCACACTGAAACAGGAGGAAAAGAGAAATAAAAGAAGGGCAGGAAGAGCCTGTCACACCCTGGACACTCGTGGTTTGCAGGGAAGGTGCTGGGTTACACAGAGAGCTGAGACAGCCTCGAGGGTGCCCCTTGGATGTGCTCCTGGCTGGCTCTGAGCACCACGGTGGCAGAATTCCTGCAGGGCAACAGATGAGCCTTGGCAAAGCCCTGGTACCACCTGGGGTTGGTTTACATTACTTTACCATCGCAGGCATTTGTCAGAGCCTTCAGCTAAGCAGCCTCAAAGGATTGAACCATCCTCTGACTGACTGGGGCTGTGGATAGCAAATCCCACCAGCCCCTCAGGAGACTGTCTGAGCAGCTTTAGTACTGTATTAAGTGGTATCTTACTGGGTTTGGGGCTGGATTTAACAGATTCCCCTGTATATCTGTGCAGAGTGGGTGTAATAGGTGCCATGGAGTAAGTGGAAAGTGAAAAGGTGCCATGCAGGGGTTGTTGTGACCCAAGGTTAGGATCCAGCACTTGGTCTTGTTGAACCTCACACCACTGGCCTCAGCCCATCAATCCAGCCTGCACAGATCCCTCTGCAGAGCCTTCCTGCCCTCCAGCAGATCAATGCTCCCACCCATCTAAGTGTTAATCTGCAAATGTACTGAGGGTGCACTCAATCCCCTCATCCAGATCATTGATAAGACACTAAACAGGACCCACCCCAAACCTGAGCCGTGGGGGACACCACTGGTGACCGGCTGCCAGCTGGATGTAAATCCATTCACCCCCACTCTCTGGGCCTGGCCATCCAGTCACTTTTCCACCCAGCAAAGACTGCACCCATCCCAAACATGAGCTGCCAGTTTCTCCAGGGGAACGCTGTGGGAAACTTCAAAGGCATTACTGAAGTCTAGAGGGACAACAGCCACAGTCTCCATACTTTGTGTTTTCTCCTGCTCGTGCTGAACTCCCAGCAGAAGGTCTGGGCAGCCCCTGTGGTGGCAGAGCAGCAGGATGTGAGCAGTGTAAAAGTACAGACTGGCACAGGCATCTGTGGGATGCTTGGCTCTGGTCCTGTTTCATTTATTAGTGTGCATGCAGCTGAGATGATCATGACATCATGGAATCACAGAATGGTTTGGAAGGGACCTCAAAGAACATCTCGTTCCAACCCCCTACCATGGGCAGGGACACCTCCCACTATCCCAGGTTGCTCCAAGCCCTTTCCAACCTGGCCTTGGACACTTCCATGGATGGGGCAGCCACAGTTTCTCTGGGCAACCTGTGCCAGGGCCTCACCACCCTCACAGAGAAGACGAAGCCATGGAGAAGGCATCTGGAAGGGGCCCTGGAAACTTTCTGCTTCCATTTGAGCTGCCCCTGAACAACACAGTGAGACTTGCTCCCCAGTGAGCCTGTGGTCTGCCCAGCAGCACTGAGCTGCTCTTTGGAACCAGTGATTTGTTTGGAGCTGCTCAATCCAGCTGCTGTTTAACCTCTGGATTGCGCAGCTCCAAACTTATCATTGGTTCCCTGTTATCAAGGGCTCTGACTCACAGCTCAGGAAAACCTTGCCATTCCAGCCTGTGGGAGAGGCACGTTTTTACCCCTGACAAATTTGCCTTGAGCCACACCAGTCTTGTGAAAAACTAGGATGTCTAGAAAAGACAAAACTATTAATTGTTGCATATTTGCCTATTCAAAAAGCTGCACTTCCAGCATCTTGTGACTTAGCTGTAGGAGTCTATAAAGGAAAATGATGATGATGACGACAACAGCTGCTATATGAGGTATTTCTCTTTGCTGAAACTTGGGTCAAGGATCAAAAGATGCTGACACAAATCATCTTAATGCTTGGAGCAGCAGCAAGTGCCATCCTTCCCCTTCTGCTGCTGCTGGAGATCCCAGCACATGCTTGGTAGCACAGCTGAGTGAATCTGCTGGCAGTGCACTTCCCTGGCAGCTGGAGCAGTCTCTTGTCAGCACTGCTCTGAACAAGTGCACCACAGCCTGATGTTAGGTGACACAGCATTTTAGCAGGGTTTTTTGACAGCCTGACCATACCCTCAGCAAAAGCTGCCCTGCCAGTGGAACACCCAGGCCCTCTGCATTGCCAGTGATGCCCAAATGGAGGGTCCCTGTGCTGAAATACAGCAGAGGTGGGTTTGAATGGCTCTGCAGCTCCTCTGCACCAGGAGAACGTCACAGCCATTGGTCCTTGCTGGCAATAAGGGTGTGAACAATTCCTGTTTGTCTGTGTGCAGCAGATGGGAAAACAGCAGGGAAGCAGTGGCTAGCAAGGCAGCAAGGGGTCTATAGCAAGTCAGCACCTGGAGCTCCACAGACATTGCTATAAACCAATAAATGCTGCCACTTTAATACTGGCAGTGACAAGAGCTGGCTGTACAACACCATAGGGATGTGAATACTCCCTGGGTACTCCCTGAGTTCATTTCAGCTCATTTCAGCTTCTTCTAATACACATGAAAAAAAAAAAATGTTTTTAAAGGGTTATTAATCCATTTTGGGGCCAAAAGAACCCTCCAGTGCAGCCACCTGCATTACACGGATCATCCAGCTTCACTCAGCAGCATCAGCATCACACCCATAACTTCTGGCAGAGAAAGGGTCTCATTTTCATCAAATGTGGAAAGGATTGGCTTCTTCCCTGCTCCACATAATCATATCTATTAATTTTAATAATTTTTTTTGGTGTTATAATTTTAAAATAACAGAGTGGAATTGCTCAGCAGGATGAACTTCAGCATTAACCACAAACACAGACCTGGCTGCAGGAAGCAGCTAGCTTAGAGTCATTACCAGGTTTTCAGTGTTACAAGCAAGAAATGGTGAGGAAAATCTGTTCCCTGCTCCCTCCAAGTGTGCTGATCTCTGCTCAGCCTTCCCAGCCTGGTAATGTGAAAATCACCAGTGTTGAGACAGCCATTTAAGCATAAAGAGAGAAGGGTGAAGGGGGAATTTTCCACAGCCCATCACTAGCAATGATGGCATTGCCACAGTGAAAGCCTGCTGAGCCATTTATCCATGTTCAAAGCCAAATGAGGGTTGGTTGAGGCAGGTGTGGTGGGGTTGAGAAGCAGACTTGTCATGACTTTTCATGACAGACGAGTGTGTGTTTGTGCACCTGAACACTGGGCTCTCCTTGCACACCTCCCTGCTGCCTCCTCAGTATCCCCAGGAAGGTGACAAAGCCACCCAGAGTTCAAGGAATCCTGCACTACATCCTGTGCCACTTCTAAAGGACACAAGGACTGGGCTCACCCAATTCTTGCTTGGCACTTGATAAGGCACTTTTCTGCAGGAGCATCCATGGGGAAGCAATACTCCAAAGAAGATGAAGCCCACTTAGTAGCTTCCACCTAACATTTCAATTTTTTCTCCTCTCCCTCCTTTTATTAAAGACACTGTTGTTATTCATAATTTTTCTTCCTAGGCTACCTCTCTGCTTCTGCAGAAGGTCACCGGGCTAAACCAGCTGCCCCTCACTCCACAGCCTTTCACTTACAGTAAGTGACAACCCACTGCAAAATCTCAGTCCCCAGCCCTGGAGCTGAGCAGGTTTGTCAGTCCAGAGGAAACAATTTTAGCTGCCACCTTAAATTAAGACTCACAGGCCTGAGAGACAGAAGGTAAGAGTTGTGTGAATTTGTCCATCACGCAGAGCACAAAATCTGGGGGAACAAACAGGATGATGTCTGCCTCCAGACTTCCCCTGGGCCTTCTCCTTCTCCCTTTCCCCTTTATCTCCCTTTCTCACCAGATATTGCACCCTAACACCACTCAGACATGTGCTTTCCTTGACCCCAGCAGACCTTTAGCAAGGCAATGCTTTTGCAGTCGAGCTTTTTTTTCCCCCATTTATTTTTTCTGAGGCCTGGATGAAAACTTCTTTTTTAAATTAATTTTCATTTTTGTTCTTGATTCTTTTGTGAGAAGGATGGGTCTCCTGATTATTCTTCACTGCAGCCAGCCCATGGCCACCACAATTCCCTAGGACACCCCAAGGCCATGACTCTGCTCCCCTCACTGAGCCCCCCAGTGTTGTACTGTGTCCGAGATCCCCCATACAACACTGTCTGTTTTTGGTTTGACTTTTCTGTCAATAACCTTGCTAGAATGGATCTGGGATTTGTCAGGAGAAGGATGTTTTCCTCATACTCAACTTAATACTCAGTTTGGACCATTTGTGATTCATCTCTGCCTGACGTTTTCTGCACCCACACGGCCTCGAGTGGAATTAGATAACCCCTTAATGGTGCTGTGGGCAGCAACGCAATGGGGTCAGGGTGAAAAATGTCAAAAGTCAATTTAAACAATAAAAACAGTTGCTTTGAACCAAAGCAGGACTTGTTTATATCATAACACAAGGTTCATCCAGGTTAGGTGTGCTGGAGGACGGAGCACTGCACTCCTCCTCAGCTTATCAGCAGAGAAGATTTTATTCATTCCTCAGACAAGCGCTTGGACCCAGTCAGAGCTCCCAAGAGGAGAAACTCCCCAGACTATGTCAGATTTCAGCAAAACACAGTGACAACAGCCTCGCTTCCCAGATACTAATATTTCAGAGAGGAAAGTGCATTTTTCAAGGCAGAAGGCAGCAGCCTGGAGTTCAGTTACATTGTCTGGGTGATTAATGTGTTATTTAGGGAGCAGACAGAAGCAAGGAGCCTGAGAGAGACCTCCTCCCCTCTATGCCTGCCTCCTAGTGCTGAAAAAACCCACAGACAAAAAAGAAAGCAAATTTAACTCGTGTGGACACTATGTGTTTTCTGGCTATCTAAGGCCCATTTGAGGTACATCATGTATATGACAGGAGTTACCCAAACTTGTGCCTGCTGAAGACAAACCCATGTTTAATTCCTTCACAGACATAGCTTATCAGAGCACCCAGACCAACAACAAGCAAAACAACAATGCTAACAAAAATCCTAAAGAAAACGAGCCATGTCTGCTTTATCCTTATAGATGTGTGAGAAGAGGGATCCAAACCAGTGTGGGTTTCGTAGCAGAGACACCAAATCTCCTTCCCCACCTCCTCCCCTTTATTTAACAGAGGTGGCTGAAAGAAGAATGAAATTAATCCCAGGTATGAGGACCCTTCAGTGGAAGAGACTCCCCAGAAATGGTCAGATTTCAGGTCTCACGGAAGAGCCTTTGCAGCCCATCTGGGAGTGCCCTGAGTGATGGTTATGGGTGCAGGAGGGAGTGTGGCATTTAACACCCACATCCAGCACCTGGCATGGGAAGACCATGCAAGGAGTAAGGAGTAAAGATCCCATTTTCCTCCTGGGTCCCAGAGGCATTCAATACTCTATACACCAACCCAGAACTGTCAGCCTCTGATTCCTAAGCAGGAGGTAGAGGCTTCTGGGCATCCCTTGGGAGATTTTCTCCCGGAATTCAGTGTCCAGGTCTCAGATGTGCAGTCCTAGCATGTGTATTTTGCAGGGTATATTCTCCATCACACAGTTTGCCCCGCCTCCTCCCAGCCTCCTCTCCTCCCCTCCCAGGGAATACAGCACAGTGCACGCATTCGGTGCATACTGAAATGTATAAATAAACCAATATTTTGCTGGGTCAGCCCTCTGTTGGCAACCTCCTTGTACTTTGTCATTGGAGGCCACAACTCCACTTACAGTGACCATCTTGTCTTGGCAGGAGTTGTTTGCTTATTTGCTCCCTCCTCAGCTCTGCTGTTTGGTGCCAAAGCACACCAAGAGCTCCTCAAGTGCCCTTGGCTTCCCCTCTGCAAATGAATGCTGAGTTGTGGGGACAGTCCATACCATAGAAAAGGAAAAGGGATAAAAATACTGCTTGCCAGCATCCAAGAAAAGGGAGGAGCTATGTGCTGTCAGGTCCTATTCAAACATGGCCCATAGGGACAAGTGCAGGAGGTGTTTATAGCTCCCACCATTGGCTTCCACAAGGGTTTTCAGATGCCCTCACACAGTAAGAAGGATAAATATCTCTTGGTCCTGATGAAGAGAGACATTTCATGGGACATGACATTGTTAAAGCTGGAAAAGACCTCTAAGATCATCTATTCCAACCATTCCCCCAGCACTGCTGTGTCCACTACTAAACCATGTCCCCAAATGCCACATCTACACTCTTTCTGAACACTTCAGTTGTGGTGACTCCACCACTTCTCTGGGCAGCCTGTTCCAATGCCTGACCACCCCTTCAGTGAAGAAATATTTCCTAATATCCAATCCAAACCTCCCCTGGCACAACTTGAACCATGACTGCTTACAACATTTCCCAGAGTAGTGTCATTCCTCTCTTTCTGTCCAAAAAGAGAGCCATCTCATTCTTTTCCTTTCATTTAAAATTATAATTGCTTTTTCCCATCCTGATTCTATAGGGGTTTAATATTTTTCAGTGCTGCAATGTTTCTAAAGTGTAAAGTGTCTGGAAATGGAGAAGACAGAAGTCACAGGTACATGACTGCCTCTCAGACAAGGACAATGGGCTGCCCATCACTGGCAGGGTGCTGCTATGGGCACAGCATCCCTGAACATGAGGTGTGTCAAGAGAGATGTCGAAATTTGGAAAATAGATGCCAATTTTAGATGTGCAGCCTCACAGTAGTCTCATTCTTCGAGGACAGTGCTCCCAAAAAGTCATCCTGGTCTCAAACTGGCCACTGGTCTGGAAAGCATCAAAAGTTCTGCGCGACATTTCAGAACGATGTCCAAAACGTTGGTGTTTTGTAAACAGGAAGTCACATTGTCTGGAGAGGATATTTTCCCCCTCTTCAATAGCTGCATACAGCCTTTTTACATAACCCCTTTTTGCAGTATTTTGGGACTGAAAAGCTCATTTCCCTCTCATAAGCACATAGGAGAATGCAGCTGCCACCCAGACATCCTTTAAATGGGACCACATGTAAGCCACTTAGTCTCCAAAAATGAAAGCAAAACACAGAGCTGTCATCACTGCACGGCATCGTCAATCAGGGCTGCTCATAATGTGCTGCACCATGTACATCTTGCACCACGTTCATTATGAGCTTAGCCTAATGTGGAATAGTACAGCAGAATGTTATAAACGCTAGAAATTCTGCATTGGTAAGTGAGGGATAAGTGGGAACAAAGAAGTTCAGATCCAGTCTTTTCTCTGGCCAGGAGCATTGGTGAATACAAATTCCTCTAGCACTTTTTCCCAGCTTCACCCTAACCATGTTGTGTGTAACCTCCTGAAAAAGCACATTTTTTGTTTGTGCCACCCCACTGAACAAGCCAAATCAAATAATTTTGCTTGCAAGCTCAGCCAAATGGTCTTGCTAGGGACATTCCCCATGGTGTGGATGGGAGACACCAGGGTGGGTCATACCCAGCTGGTTTCACCTCCTCCCTTGCCCTGTTGGTCCCATCACAAGATGCAGAAAAGCCACAATGGGATGTGCTGTGAGAGCAAATGATGCCTGTCATGCCAAGGATACCAGGAGAACAGATAATCCACAGACAGACCTGAGGCTTTTGGTTGCTACTGGGATTGTCAGGAAAAATTGTCTGAAAAACACATCCTGTGCGATGAAAGAGTTGGTCCAGGTCAAATCCCTGTATCTCGAAACTGCTGTAAGCTGGGAAGGCAAAGTTGTCTATACAGTACATTGAAAAAAAATGTGGAATCAAGGTTCTTCCCTTGTTTAGAGGCTGAGATGGAAAAGGATGTGTCCTCCCTTGGGTGGAAAGAATGCAAAGCAGCAAACTGTAGCTGCATAAAGGGGTTGCAAAAAGTAAAAGCTATTGATAATTGTACATTTCCTTTACCTGCAAACCTTGTAAGACTCCTTAAAGGCCAAATATAGAAAGTCATTACTTTTCCAGAATATCATCTTTGCTGTATCCTGGGCTTGGCATTGGAAAAGAGAGCTCTAGAGATAGCAGGTGATGGGAGGGTGTTTACTGAAATAGATGAAGAGCCCAGGAGGAGGAGGAGGAGAAGGACATGGGTCCAGTTGAATGCATGTGCAGTGGATAAAAGTGTTCAAGGAAGGAGCAAAACCATGGGGGAAAAATTATTCTGTTCGTAGTGTGGTACATCTAGTGGAAGTATCATTTAAAAATACAAGGAAATTGTTAAAAAATATCTGGTCATTTGTGTAAAGCTCTTCAAGTACCTTAACATCATCTGTAAAGTGCCTGAAAGAGTGGAGAAAGTTCATTATGAGCAAGGTTAGGGAAAGAGGGGCCAAGGCTCTCTGATGGGGACTGGTGGGTGGGTTGGTTTCATTGTGGGAAGGCGTTTCCACTCCTTTCAACATGCCCTGGGTGAAGAAGTAGTTAGAGCCTTAAACAAACCAGCTGGCACGGGCTTAAAATTGTGTTGTTATTCATATGCATCCAAGTATAAAACAAGGACTGTATAAGCTGAATAAATAAACAGACTCACCGGTCTCTGGTGAGGAGGTCTGGGTCGTTTTATTCACACTTTTTACCATATACTCTGGGGTCATTTGCCAGACTGGGAATAAATGGCATCTGGTTCTTTAGCCCAGGTTTGATCTCCTCTCTCTTATAAAGACGTTTGTTTACTGGCTTCTGGGGTGCAAAAACCAGGTGAAATGAAAGGAAAATCTAGCCAGAAAATATTTTAAATGTATCAGAAACCTTTGTGTTTATTCCCTTTTTCTGCCATCACAACAGGCCAGAGAACATGACGCCCTTGGTTTCATTTAAATTCAGCAAGAAAGTACTGAGATATTTGTTATATATTTGTAATAGAACTAATTTAACTAAATCAGCTGCTTTCAAACATTCAATAGATCTATAATCAAACACCAAGCACGTTTTAGTGGGAGGTTATAACAAAAGTGATTTTAGAGAAAGAAAAATACCACTTGCAGGCGTAAGAAAACCACCCATTCCATTTTTTTCAATGGTCATGCACAGCTCACACCAATTCACCCCAATTTGACTTCACTCAAGCTGCTCCATGTCAATGCCTCTGAGAAATGCAAGTTGGCCCTAATAATCTGCCTTGTGGAGATTGGACTCCATTCTTTCAACAAACCTTTTGATTATTTCATGATGGGGTTTGAAATGAAAGACAATTCAGATCTGTCTGCAGCAGTGCAGACCCACCCACCTCCTCCAGACCAGAATTAGGAAAATGAATGGTTTTGCTCATTAAACAAAATTCCACAAATATTACTATAATTTGAAAATAGACTAAGAGAAGACCGTAAACTGACATTGCAGGGTGTCAGGGAGCAGCAGAGTGGTTTGGATTGAGATGTGGGTGCCTGAAGGCCACAATCAGGGCTTTGACCCTTGTGCCAAACCTGCCCTTGCTGACACCTGAACCTGCAGAGATTCCTCAAAAAACAGAATTGGGAGAAGTAAAGGGGAGATCTGTGAATGCTGCTGCTGGTAGCGCTGGATGGCCTTGGTAGGAGGAATTGTGGGCACACTGATCCACCACATCAAAGCAGAGGCGGCACAGTTTGGATTGGGCCTGGTTTTCTGTGGAGCACAGCAGGCACATCACTGGAAAATGCGGCACGCTTCTGGTTCCATTCAAAACCTTCCCCGTGTTATTAATTTTGGAAACCCCTTATTATCCTGTCATTAAACCTCCCTTAAAATGCCCTTTCTGCCTTTTGGTGCTGAGGGCTGTGCATGGCATGTGCGGCGGCTCTTGGTGGCATTTCAGGTGCAACCTTTTCAGCCTCCTGCAGCTGCTGGCAGGGAAGGGGAAGAGCAAAACCAGAGGCAGAGCAGCTTTAAGTCCCTCACATGTCAAAGGTCAGGTGAAGGTGGGTATTTGTGGTCCAATCCTGCTGGTTTTGAAATGAATGGCAGTTCTGCCAGCGATGTCTGTGGGAGCAGGATTAGGCTCGGGGTGGGATGCAGGTGTGGAATTAGAGCAGGGCCTAACTGCATTAATTGGGGTGTGGTGAGTGGAAAAGTGAATCCCCAGATTATTTAGCAGTGGAGCCATGTGGGTTCGTGACTTCTGCTCTTGGACTGCTCTCATCCTCTGTTCTGCCCTGGCCTCCCAAAAACGCTTTTGTCCCGTGTGAGAACACGGCACGCAAACACATTCCCGACAAGTGCATCGTGGCCGGTTTGACACGGCAGCACGAGCGGGGATTTTTCAGGGATGGTGACAGGGGAAAAAAACTTGTGCATGCCACAGATGTATCTTTGAAGACAGAACGTGGGTCATGTCTTGGAATTTAGAGGCTGTCATATGGGAATGGTTTACTGAGCTTTTAGGGTTTCTTTGCCACAGAGTTTCATAGCAGGATGGATCCTCACCTGCTACCTTTCGCATGTACCTAATTACACACAATATACCACAGGGAAGGTTTTTTTTCTCTTTACATTGGCTCTTTGCCTTGCATTTTTCTCCCAACTGATAAGGTTGCAGGTGTAATCTTTGTTCTTATGCATGCTTCCATGTGTGCATCAGTTTTTCCCATCACTGTAAAAGCATCTCACTTTGGTGAATCCCAAAACACAGCTTCACTCTTTAGCATTTATTTGGGCTGTCTGCTCTGCCATGCAGAGAAGCTCAGGGAGGGCTGAGGCAGCTGAGGACCCAGCAGTTGTGCACTTGAGTGCCTCAGCAGGGAATTCCCTCCCATGTCCATGTTTCCAGGATTCAGAATCTCCTTTCTGACCTGCCCCAGCAGCATTTATGGCACAGGGAGCATCAGGAGAAGCCCCAGCAACCCAGAAGGCTGTGCCCACAGCAGGTTTCACTGAGCAGCACATCAATCAGCTGCTGAGATTAATGTCCTTTCAGATATGCACATGGAATTAATTAATTCAATTAAGACTTTTTGTTGTTGTTTCCTGGAAGCAAACGTGGCTTTTAGCTCTGGGATATACTACTATTGCACAAAGGGAGAAGAAAACCAAAATCACAAGGATGATTTTTTTGGGGTGGTAAAGACTGAAGATTTAAAAGTGGATTAGTGCTATTGTTGAGTGGTGGGAAACATGAGAGTCATCCAAGTACAGCTTGCAGTCCGCTCTGATTTGCAAACTAGGCGAACCTGGGTTACGGCTGGACATCAAAACCATGGTAAGTGCTTCTTAGGCTTCAGCTGGTTCTCATGTGTAGCCAGGAAAGCAGGAGAGTTTGGCTGGGATGTGCTCCAGTCTGGGTTAATAACACATATGACATATGCTGAGACACCTCTGCAGCCACTCAGTACTGTGGACACAGAGGAACCAACTTTGTGAAGCTCCAGTGGCAGACTAGGTCTTTTGTTTTAGAAAAGTTTCTTCCAGATGCAATATTGTGTAATATTTACTCCTCTGTGTATTTACTCCCACAGTGTAGCAATGATTCACAAGAGTCATATTACATTATTTACTTTTTTCCTTAGTTTTTTTGTCTTACCAGATGCTGCTCTAGGGCTGCTTCTGCTGGGTCACAAAGCTGCAATACCCACTGCCTGCTGGCACACGGCACCTTTCACAAACAGACCTAATTTTATCTTAAAAGCAGGTTCAGAAATTATTCTCCTCATTGTGAGGTTCCCCTTGACCTTAGTGCCCTCGTGGTTGCAGAAGAGCTGAAGAAAGTTTGTTCAGAGCCCCAGATGGTTTGGCAGTGTGGGCGAGGTGTTTGACCAGGGTTTGGACACTCCCAGGGGTTTGGGTGGTTTGTGCTGTGTTAGCCAAGGACTATTGTCTGTCTGTGTACACGTGGGACTAGTTTCGTCCCACTGGTGGGAAGCCCTCCTTCATCTTGATACTTACCCTGGGAGGTTGCAACTAAGCTTTAAGTCCTCAGGGTGAGGCCAGGCTTGAAATAAGGCACAATTTCCTATCATCAGGACTAATAATTCAGGGAATGATCAGAGGAAGACAGAGCCTGGAGGTGCTGGATAAGTTTTGGGAAAATCTCCCCTTGTCACTGTCGACATTGAACTCTTGAGGTGGTTTGGAAAGCCAGAAGGAGGTTGTTTGGGTTTTCTCTGTGTTGGTTTATTAATAAAATCCAACAATAACAACAACAAAAAAATAAATTCCCCTTGTACTGAGAGTAATTTCAAACAACAACGCTTAGGTGGTGACAAGGCAGGAGGTGTTGTAAACCTTTTTGTGGACAAAATTAGAGCCCAAATCTGGACAAAGTGAGGTTCCATCTGAAATAAAAGAATGTGATCTTTTTGTGGGAAAAGACAGACCCTGGCACTTCTCTAAGACAGTTGGAAAAGAAACTGGGAGCCTGATGGGGCAAAGAATTGTGTGAGGTCTAGAAAATGTGATTTCTGCAGGAAGATGACAAGAACCAAGCTCAAGCTGTCCTGAGCAGGGAGGTTGGAGGGTGAAGACATGACGTTGTAACTCAAATATTTAGAGAGGAAATTCATAAACTGTTTTTGTGTCTACTGAGCAACAAGGGAAGAAATCACAGGCTTAATCTGCAGCAAAAGAGACTTAGGTTAAAACCAGTAAAAGAGACTTAGAGATGCTCTGGCATGGATTTTTGGGGCAGATTGGGCATTTGCCACTGCAAGTCCACACAGGGCACCTCCACCTCCCGGGGATGGTTTGGAGAGCTTTTGGCACCCAAATAAACTCACAAACTCCCTTCCAGCTCCATCTTCTGTGATTTTGAAATAACAACAAAATTACACCCTGACAGCATAAGAGCTGGAATTATTTGTTCTAGGATTAACATAATTAGTTCAAGTATGAATCAGATGTTTTAGCATTTTGCAATTAAATCACACTGGAGAGATGGGATTCTGTGTCTCTGTCAGTGAAAAACCTACACGCAGAAAGAACGTGCTGACTGACACCTTCCTCTCACCTCAACACAGACATGGCAGTAGGACTACAGGAAGGATTAGGCATCACCTTTTAATCCTGTTGTACAGTGCCAGGCTGAGCCTTGCTTGCATAAGCACAGCCTTTCTGCAGTCATACATTCAGTGTCTTAATTAACATCAATAAATGTTAACACTTGCTGGATTTACTGGGAAGATTTGAACTCCAGCTTAATTCAGTGCTGACATATCAAGACACGAACTCAGAGATCAGATCCCTCCTAGAGTGGCCTATTTTAAGATCACAAGGGGTTGCTCTTGGCTGCCTGCACCTCCTGCAGTGTGGAGCACACGTGCAGGAGCGGAACGATGCTCTGGGACTGACACCCCATCTTGGTTGGAGATCTTTGATGAGAGTCAACCACATCCCCTGGGACAGCCCCAATGCATAATTACACTCACAGCTCAAAGCATGTCTATTTTATGGCTGGAAGTGTTTTAACTCTGTCTACTGAATATACCTGGGTTTCTCTTTATCTGATGGATGACTGTATCAGTGAACAAAGCAGGAAGAAGCTGCCTACCGTCCATGGATGCACACAGAAAGCAGTGATCAAGCCAGGAAGTTTCAGATAGTTTTACAATAATAATCTAGAGATTATTCCAGCTTGTTATTACAGACAAACCATTAAGGTTTTTCCGGTTTTCCCCAATTTTCCTCCTGGTAACAAGATGTTTGCTTCTACACCTTGACACTGGCAATGAGTTTGGTTTCAGGGAACTCCATCCTTACTGTGCAGTGGTCCAGGCACAAGCAAGGAAATAATATTTGGTTCTGACAGCTGTTGAGGGATTTATTTTATTTTTGTGACTCTTTGAATGCAATGTGGACTGGCAGTGTAGCACCAAGTGCAGGGAGAGGGTCTGGTGCTCTTCAAATATATGCAGTGGTGGCTTTGGTGGGACCTGAATGGATAATCTTTTAAGCCAAAAAATGTCCCTGTTGGGTTTTTCTGCCCCTGTTTTGAAATCAACATCACCCTTCATGTCTGTGGCAGCAGATAAATGAGGTAATGCAGCAATATAGACTCAGGAGAGTGGAAGACCAACAACATGCCATGGATGTATTTTACAGGCAGCTTGACTTATCTATGCCTCCAAACTATGTGCACACAAGTCTTTCTTCTCCTGAATTTCAGCACTAAAAGTTCAAAGGGCTCAATTTTATCCCATCCATCCCACTTCTGACACAATTTCCTCTCGGGAGAGGACACGATGCTGCAGACACCCCCAACAACAAATGCCAAAGAAGTTTTTTGGAGGATTGTATTTGAATGCACCATCCTGCAGCTCAACAACACCACTGGTTTACTGGGAAACCATCTCATCAGAGCTCAAACTTTGATCAGCATCTGCTAGAAAAGAGGTGCAGAGACACAGGCATTTCTCTGACAAATGCTTAATTTTTTTAAGGAAAAAGTGCCTACAGAAGGTTTGAAATCACGCTGCGTTCTGTGAGTCCCTAAACTAAAATAAAACCAACAAAAAAATCTGTGGCCAGGCTTGGTTCCCAACATCAAACTCCTCTGAAAATCCTGGTTGGAGACAAGGACATGTGATCCCAAAGTCCAGGTTGCTGTTTGCAGACCAATTTAGCAGCATGTCTGCTCGACCCCTGGCTACAGGGGTACCATCTGTGGTCTATTACTGGGGATTTTGTACCAGCTGGGCAGCAGGAGCTTGTCTGAAATCCACCCCAGCTCGGGAGCTGATGAGCTGTTTAGCTACTGCTTGTATTTGTCTTATAAAAGTAATAATACCACGTTCTGTTGCCATTAAGGTCTGACATTAAATGCATTAATTTCCTAATAGATCTAAAGTAAGAGCTGGGACGGCCTTTTATTTTTAATGAACTGAGCAGTGCTGTGATCTCACTCATCCACCCATGAAATCCACTGACTGACAAGGTCCCATTTTTGGGCAGCGGGGTTAAATGTGCTTCAGACAAAAGCCAGATTTTCCTTTCTTCTGCATGCCATGGACAGGATCAAAGGAGTGGGGAAATGGACATTAAAGCACTCGTAATCAGGGACACAGACTCCATCCCAGCATGGGCCAGCCCCCTTGCAGGCTTATGGGAATGCTGCTGTGCGTTATTGCATGGGAAGCCTGGGAGCTCTGGGGAGAAAACTGGGCAGGTAAATGAGGCTGGGGGACAAGAGCTGCATGGACCAGGCTCAGATGTCATCATCAGGAGGTTCTCCACGTGGGAGTGAATGTCCCTTGCAGCACTGGGGCTTCCTCCCTGCTCAAGGCTTTCTTAAGGAGCTTGTAATAACACTGGGACTCAGCAGATGGTGCTGCTATGGATAACACTGGAACAGGATGGATGCACGGATGGGCAAGCATATCTGGGGGGGAAAAGGAAAGCAAGAACACCATTTTGATTACATTTCTCTTTAAAAGCAGTGGTAATGCACCAGAAAAGCTTTTCTCATTAATCACATTTCCCTGCAATTGGAACAATGCTGTAGCAGCAGCAGCACAGCTGGAAATCCACACAAAGTGGGATAGAGACCTGGATGGGTGGCAGGGCCATTCCCTTTGACTTCTTCAGCAAAGCACAGGACCTGGTTTGGAGGTGAGGATGAAGTTCACCTTCAGAGAAGCTGAGGAGTCACCTCCCCTCTTGCCTTTTCCCTTGGTTTTTGTTTTTAAGACACCCTATTTCAAGCAACCCTCTCAAATGTTCTTGAAAGGAACGGGGAAGAAAGACTGCAGATGTCTCCCAAAAGACAGCAAACTGGGAATAGTTTGTTTTCCAAGCACATATGAGTTCATTTTCTTTTCAAAATTTGCATTTATTTTTAACTGGATTAACATCCAGCTAATGTGGATGTCAACCAGTTGGAATGCAATTTTGGGAATTATGGAGGAATTTAGCACTGCTGATATAAACCAAATGTGATGGAGTTGGAAAGCATGTGATATTTATCTGTATGGGCTTGGTGTCATTAGTATGCTCCGTGTTTCTCCTAGGTTAACCCTTAGGTGATCCAAATGGAAAGAACTATTTCTATTATAGCTCCCATATGGATGAGAGAGTGTATTACTTAGCTTGGGGTTTAAAAGAAAGAATAGGGAGTTTCTTACCCAGATCTTCCTCCTAACAGGAATAGATAATGGCAATCTATTTCCAAAGAGGTTTTTTACTTGCTATGCTGGGGTTTTTTTCATTTGTCAAGGTTTGAATGATTGTAGTGCATAACGATTTGTAAGCACATATGTGTGAGCATAATCATGCAGCTCTCCTCATCCTGCATCTATTTCAGGCACGTTCAGTGGAGATATTATGGCATGTGCTGAAACTCTGTGTTGATAAGTCAGCAAAGGACTTAAACATCTTTAAGTCTGTACCACAAAAGGGGAACCATCCTCCCTTTAAATGGATGAGGTCCAATGGCCTTCTCTGTGCTGAAATCCTACCTCCAGGAAACACGGACCAGGAAGCATCAAAGCAGAGAGGATGAGTTGTTCTTTAATCAAAATATTGTGAAACTGTGGTTCTGCCAGTGGTTTGCTGCTCGGGTGTGTAGATACGTAGGATGATTGGGGAGCTTCAAAGAAAGATGTCAACCAAATGTTTTTCCGAGTCTCATGCGAGGCAGAAGGAAATGTGCTTTCTAAAGGTCCTACCGGCAGATGGATATCTTTGTGCAGTCATTGGAGTTGTAAAGTCATCCCCCACACCCCTCCTCACACACACATGAAAGATGATGGGATTTGCATCCCAGACAAAACCAGATTTGGGATCTGGACATTTCCCTTCGAAGGAACAGCACATGGATCTCGCACTGGATGTGCTGGGGGAAAGCGCAGCAAGGACCTGGTCATGTTGGGCAGCTTTTCATCATCAGCTGTAGTGCTGCTGTGCCCTAATCCCTGCTGGCATCTCTGTGCAGGGACCTCACCACAGAGACAGGCCACTCCTGGGACACAGGGCCACTCCTGGCCACTGCTTTGCTGCCTCTTCCCACACAAGTTGTGGGCAATCCATAGAAGAGGGTTTTGGTTGCAACTGTTTCTGAAGATCTGCATTTGCCATGTAGAAGAATATTTCCTGACCTGTCCCCCCTCCACAAAGGGTTCATGACAGCACAGAATTCTTGATATCAATTGCATCACAACAGCCTTTCTTTGGGATGCTCCAGATACCTGAGCAGAGGATAAAGGTGGGAGGATTTCCCTGCTGATAAAGGTGGGAGGATTTCCATGTGCTGGTATTGCTCCCTGCTTCTCCTGGGGCACAACCTCTTCCACAGGACATGATCTTGGACAGCTGCCTACTTCACTGCTCCATCATCCATCTATATTCCTTGTGAGGAAAAATTAATTAGGGAATGGTGAGGCTGACAGAGGCTTTTCACATCTCTGTTTCCCCAGAGTTGTGTTCTTCCAGCTGTACTTTCTCCTCACGACAAATGCCCAAAAGGGGGGAACCCGTTTCGTGAGGACAGGTACACAAAGGATGAGTATGAAACCTCCAGCAATAACCTAAGGGGATAATGAAATAATAGTGGTAGTCTTTGGGCTCATTCCTCTCACAAGTAGGGTTTGTAGTATCGATGGCATCTTGCTTTGCCTCACAAAATAAGAACTTTGATGACTTTGGATTGGAGTAGGACTCCCACTTTCCCAATTCAGACCAAATTTTAGTTCTACTTGATGGTGCCTGGGAAAGCAGGAGGGTGATTTATGGATGGTGGCATTGGGAAAATCACTTAAATTCATCCTTCCCCTCCTGATAATTTCTTCCCTCCTTGAATTTGCAAAAGTTTGAGTCATCGTGGTATTGTGACATCTTCAGCGTAAGGTTGAATTCAAAGTTACAATTATTTTATTATTTGTGCCTAACAGTTTCCTTGGAATTGCAGACCTTTGGAGAGATATTGCTTCTGCAACACAGAGCAGCTGAGTTGTGGGACTGCAGGCACTCTCCAAGATCTGACATAGACTCTTTATTCTTGTCTTGCAATTAACAGAACCATTCCCTATTAAGTCCCACAAATGGTTAGAGGGCATCAAAAAGTCTTATCACCCACTAATTCCATAATTTTTGGAAACAGAACCCCCACGTGTTTTTTCAATAAGCTCTTCTCCTTCTGACAGCGCTACATCTTTCATAAACACAGCAAGAGTAACCTCTGGACTTTGCCTGCAGCAGTGAAGTATGAAATTTTGAATTCCATGGGTCACTGTTTTTGCTGCAGCCAGATGTGGATAAAAGGCAAAGGGTGTTTTATTGTTGTTTTTTCAAGGAACAGAGAAAGGTTTATCCTAAGGTACACCCTCTATCTGAAAAAGAAGTGGCTAACATGTGGCTTGAATATCACCAATTGTCATTTCAAAAGATGAAACTTTTAAAGAGATGTATTTTGAATTTCAGTATTCTGTCTGCAACTAATAAAGTGCATTATGACTTTAAATTGGATTTGGGAAAATGTATGGGAGAACTACAACCTCAATGCCAAGCTGTGCATTGCTTGGTGGTCTCGTTGGCATCACATGTACCAATGAGTTGTGATGGATGTAAAAGGGAAATACTCATGGCTGAGACCTTCCTTTAGTTCTGAACAGATTGGGTTATCCATTGGAAATAAATTAACAGATGTATTCCATCCCTGTGTGCAATGATGGATGAGTCTGTGAAAGCCTTCGTTATTGGTATGCATTTTATGCAAACTCTTCTGGCAACTGAGGCATGTTAAAAAACTGCTTAGCTTAATTTCTCTGAAGCCCCAGTGTGCCACTGATGATTTAAACCCTCTGTTTCCTGCTTGAGGAACTGAATATTGAGCAACCAGGAATTAATATCTCACTTCTGGAATTTTATGAGGAAAGTTATCTTCGTGGTAAAACTTCGGTGGACCTCTTGGAAACACTTCCAGAGAATAGCTGAAGCCATGAAACCCATAAATAACAAACTGAGAAGTTCTCTGTCTATTTGTGGGGGGAAATATTTCTTTTTTCACTTGATCTAACCCTCCCTGTCACACAGACACTGGACATTATTTGGATTCCCAGACATGGATGGTGCAGCCCAGCAGCGTGACATGGTTTTGGCTTCCAGCAGCTTCCCCACTGTCTCCTCAAATGCTCTGTTATTTAACAAAAAGATAAAAATGTTGATCACAATGAAACACAAAACAGAAATATTTGATCATCCTCCAGCTTTGATTGCTGCTGCTTTTAGCCTGGTGCTTGACAGCACACTCTCCAGATGCACAAGTAGCAAGGTTGCGACAACCCTGAGATTTTACTGCTGCACTACACTTTTAGGAAGATGTTCACTAAATGTTAACAGCTGTGAGTTGAGGTTTTGGCAAGGGAAAATTCTGTAGAAAGCTTGATTTCTCTTTGTCTTGCTGCCCAAGCTCCTCTTGTCAATAAAATCAAAGGGATGGAGCATCTCTTCCATGGAGATGGGCTGAGAGAGCTGCAGTTTTTCAGCCTGGGGAAGTGAAGGCTCCAGGTCAAAGTCAGTGCAGCCTTTCAGTACTTAAAGGGGGCTTATGAAAACAAATATTTTAGAGGACAAGTTTTTTAACAGGGCCTATTGCGACCAGGACAGGGAGTGATGGTTTTAAACTGAAAGAGGGTCAATTCAGACTGAATATAAAGAAATTTTTTTGCAATGAGGGTTGTGAAACACTGGCATAAGTTGCCCAGAGGGGTGGTGGATCCCCCATCCCTGGAAACATTGAAAGCCAGTTTGGACAGGGCCAGTTTGGACTGAGGAATCTCACCTAGGTAAAGGTGTCCCTGCTAATTGCAGGGGGTTTGGACTAGATGACACATAAAAGTCCCTCCCAGCCCAAACTATTCTGATTTTATATCTCAGAAAAGGGAAAGAATAATATTTAACTGTCCATTTTTTACCTGCTGAGAGCATCCATCTCTTCTCCAAAGGATGCAATTTCTTTGCTTGTGCCTTTACAAAACTTTCCACCTCTGTGTGTTGCACACAGAGATTCAGTAGCCAGACCTCATTTAGCAGGAAATATCTGGCCCTACCTTGGATGAAAATTATGGATTAATGGAATGGTTTGGATTGGAAGGGACTTCAAAGACCACCTAGTTCAAACCCTGTCACCATGGGCAGAGACACCTTCAACCAGAGCAGGTTGCTCAGGGCCCCACCCAGCCTGGATCACCAAAATAGCTGATGAAGGAGCAGATAAACTTGAACGCAGAGGAAGGCCAAGTGTGGGCTGCTGCAGATAGAAGCACAGGATAGGGGAGGAAGGAAAAGGACTTGGAGAGAGGAGCCATGGAGGGAGGTACCTGCCCCTTTTGATGGAAGTGGGAGAGAGGACCACCACAGCCATCTGTGGGGACACTGGCCCAGTGCATGTCCCTGCTCCCTGTGTGAAAGAGGCAGGTGAAGGAGTGTCATCTTCTCCTCCCTCCTCCTGAACCAAGGGGCCAGAATTGCCCTTTCAGACTTCCCACCTGGTGTGCTGTATGGGCTGGTCCTGCTCCAAGCAAAGCCTTCGGAGCAGGAACTGCACCACGTAGGATCACAGAAACTCAGTCTCACCCCCGGTAGCCTAATGTTCTCAATAATTGAAGCCCTTTGAGGAGCAGATATTTTCATCCCTTTCTAATTTGCAGTTGAGACCTAGGGCAATTTTTGTTCCTGAAACTTTGGAGTTACTTCAACATTGAAAGCCACGGAACAACTGATCATGTTCTTGCTCTGGCATTTGAATTCTCCCCATGAAACAGCTGGTCTCTGATGTGCAAGATACCTGCTTCCCACTATTTGGCTTTCAACAGCAAGAAGATGACTTATGGCCATGAACTATCCCTTAATTTAACACATCAAAACCGAGCGAAAATAAACAAAGCAGAGTGAAGAACACATGTAGACCATGAACTCACATTCTGCACCTTGCACTTTTGCCCAGAGCACATGTTTTTGCAGCTTATCTCCCTAGGTATCTGTGATGGTGCCTTCTCGTGTGTTTGTTTTCTTTATGTGGGGATACTTGGCAAGAAACTGCTTCTCTGGGAGAAAAAGCACTTTTCTCTCGCCATGGACCAAACAAAGACCATAACTGGACACTTCACCATGAGCTTGCTGCAAAACCTGTCCTGAATAGTGAAGTGGCTTGCACTGATTCCAGAGGGTCTTGAGGAATGTTATGTCCTGACTGCTTTGTCCTTTTGAGCTGCATTATCCTTCATTTAAATCAGTTTGCTGTAATTTCTCTCTCTGTAATTTAGAATGCACTTCTGCCACCCCAAAATTCGATGTAATGTCACAGCAGAAACATAATTTGAGTCTTGCCTCAGTCTGAAATGGGGAGAAGATCCATCTATGGGTGCAGCCTTTGGCAGCTGGGATTTATCCCACAGTGTGACAGGCAGCGATCATCATCTCTTACTCCTAATTGACTGTAAAAGACTAATAGGATTCTTCCAACCAAAAATTATTAATTCTAATTTTATTTTCATGGAGTGCTTTTTTTTCTCTGCTGCTTATAAGTGAAAGGCTCCTAAGATGTCTCATTCCTGGGCACCTTACAAGGTGTGGTAGTATCAATGCATCCCTCTTGGAAAAAGATTGTGTTATTTGCAAAGACAGAGCTCAGGTATGCTTTAGACCAGAGGTTCTCACTGCGGACTCCAAGCCCTGCTGCATGCAGCAGCTCCCTGATTTTTCAACTGGAAAACAGTCTTGGTGAAGCTCAGCTTCAAGTTAACTGAAAGAGCCTATAAACACTTCCTGGAAATGCTTAAAACCGGTTTCTAAATTTGTACTCCTCTTGGTACTGGAATAAGTGTCATTTTAAAAAGATACTGAGGAAAACAGCCCCAGCTTCTGCCAGCCAGTGGAAAGGCAGGGTCCTTCCTGTGGATGCTGGGTTTGTGTTACAGCTGGCGTACGTTGGAGTGGCCACATCCCTCATCAAGCACAAGAATTCAAGTCTTCAGGTGGTCTTGCAGGGCCCCAAAACCTGCTCAGAAATTGCTTCGTTGTCAGCAGAGATCTACATGGATTTGTGCATATAAAACCATGCAAGTACAGCCAAGAAGGTGCTACAGCCAGTACATTCCCACTGCTGATAATGAGTGAAAATACAGCCTTTTCTGTCTTCCTCATGATGAATACAGAATGAAAGGGTCAAATCCAAAAGCTGATGGCTGGTCAGAGATTCAGCTGGGTGAGGGTTAAGATCAAGTCTTGTGGAGTCAGGAAAGAGAAAGGCCCCAAGTGTCCTCAAAATTTCCATATGACATTTGGGTATCAATAACGGCATTGTTAGGGAGCAAGAGCTCATTTTCTAAGGAAGGCAGCTTGCTCCTCGCAGACCACACTCCCTGTGGCTGGGGATGCCAGGCTGCTCCTTGGCAAGAAGCTTGTTAGTTCATTTAAAAAATGCCCAAGTTAAACGAGGTATAAATCAACACCGTTCCACTCACATTAAGACACACCAACTTAATCCTGACGAGGACACTGACCTGAAAATGTTTAATAAAGTCAACATTTCTAGGGAAAACTTTTCCTGTGTGGAATTTCCAAAGGCTTTTGGTGTTTTTCTGGTTTATTTTTCATCTAAAAATCCATTTGCTGTATTTCATTTTTTTTAAAGGATTATCTCTTAATCTTACCCTGTTACAAAATGTATTCATAATCCTCATGGCAGTTACTTAGCAAGTCTTAAACCTGTCATTAAAATACCTCCTCTTGTTACTACCATCAGCAGTCTTAATCCACTGCAAGCCTCTCTTTTTTCTTTCTTTTCCTTTTCTCACTTTGTTCCCAAATGGCTTAAGCCGAGGTATGACAGGTAGCAAACAATCCCCCCTCTAATCACTTGGAAGAAACAAATAAAGAGAAGGAATACATTTGTGTGGCAAATTCCTGAGAGTTTGGAAACTAGAGGCCTTAGGAATGTGCCCTGGGAAATTTTAAACCCACTCCAAAGCTGTGGGTTTGAACAGTCGTGGATTTAGTCCCTGGAAGGCATGGATGGGGAGAAGTACTGCCAAAAGAGGGGGTGGCTGTGAGTCCTGGGGCGAAAATGAGGAATCAAGGTCCTGCGCAGGAGGATGTGCATTGTTTGGGTGCAGGAAAATAAACCTGGAGCTTTACCTGGCAGTGCCCAGCAGCCTGGTGTGGCTCAGCAGTGCCTGAATCCATCTCAGCACCGAATCCCCCGGGAAAGCCCAGGCTTGGGAGCTCCAGGTATTGTTGGACACCGGTGAGTAGGAGGACAAATGATGGGAAGCAAAAGGACCACATTGTTGGAGAAGTGGGTGTGAGCATCAGGGAAAGAAAGGCTGGAAGCAGGATGTCTGATTCATGGGGGGAAAAAGATCCTGAGCTGGAAACAAGCAGAGCAAACGCTGCAGCTCTGCATGCACATTGCTGGAAGGGGCAGGATTTAGGTGTCATTTGGTCCATGTTTTAGCAGGATGTGGCACTAAGCACGGGTTAAATGCATCATGCAGCTCCCACCTATCAAAAGCTCAGAGTTTCATACCCAACCCCATCCCAAACCTGCATCTCTGCAGGGGAGGCATCAAAAACCGCTCCCAGCATGTGCTCTTCGTGAGGGTTTTTAGGGGAAAACAAGAGCTCACTTTCAGAGCCCCCAGAGACCCCACGCTGTCCTGGGAGCTGCCGGGAAAACACAGCCCTGGTCTGAAATCAGATATCGCCTGTGCAAAACTCTTCAGAAGATAATTAGGCTGAGCTGGGATTTTTTTAAAAGACATTAAGTCCATGAACTTTTCAGTCCAAAACAATGCCACAATGACCATATTGGGAATAAGGCATTAGGGCCCTTCTTGGAGATCATGTGTTGAAGTTGTCTTGTTAGTAGGGAGGCGTTAATGCAATAAAGAAAAGCATTGTGGCCTGGAACAGCTGGGCTTTTCTATCTGCTTGCCTAAATGTGGATGATTAATGACCAAAATGCACCCTTGCTGAATGGCATTGAGAGGCTGGAGGTATTTCATGGCATTTTCCTTTTTCCATTTTTGTAAGAGATTTCTTGCAAACAAAGCTCCATTGATGTGGGTCCATTACAGATATGCAAAGTGAATTCCAAATTATTGCCTATCTGGCGGGTGACAATAAGGTTATTTTGTTGTTGCATGTTTTAGGCTGCAGGATCTGAAGATGCTCAAAAAGCCACTTGCTGCTCTTGGAGACTGGAGCTACTCAAATATTTTAATGAGATTTGTTGTCATTGTTGTTGGAAAGTGCTGCTTCATCCAAACCAAAACGTCTTGCAGTGAAATTGTCCCATTAATAACATTTCCATGGGAAAGTTTTCAGCGTTTCTGGGGTCAATTTATAAGCAGAGAATAATCTACATGAGAACCCCAATCTTCTCAATCTGAAACCAGATGTTTCAATAGCAACAACAACAACAACAAAAAAAAAACCAACATTTTGGGGAAGTGTTTGAAAAATTTGGTTCTTTTTCCACAGCAGAATGAAAACACATTTCCAGACCTCAAAAACCTTTGTGGAAGTGTACTGCTGATCTCTGGCTGCCTCAATCAGAAACTTCATGGCCCATCAGAGAAGAGGCTGGCTCGTAAGTCCTTTGTTAGTCCAGCCATGCCATGGCCACCCATCCCACCCTTGGACCTGGGTGGGGATGTCACGTGTCTGCTGCTGCTCTCTGTGCTACTCCACATCTGCCCAGGAGCCTCTGGCAGTGCAGAAGAACTCCCTGATGCCATGCCTTGCTTTTCTTCACCTGTGGAAATGTGCAATGTGGTTCACAAAAAATAGGAAGAGGTTCCTTGGACGTAGGAGCAACCATCTGGGGGAGATGCAGTACGGTGGCAACATGAGATATGAAATACTGTCATCAAATAAAACCCCAGAGTAGGTTTATAATACAGTTATCAGGAGTACCTGTGAGAGGCAAAGTCAAAGGCTGGGCAAGTCTACAAGGGATATCCTAATTTCCCAGTAGCCCCACTCAGTCTTGCTATCCAACACCATCCCATAGCTGCCAGCATGCAGATTTGTGTCTCATCCATCAGTGCTGCACCAGCGATGACTTGGGGACTCTTGGTATCCAGACAGGATGGGTGGATGTATCCATGTGTGTCCCTTTAGGGCAGGACAGTCAGTTTTTATTTTGTTGCTGACCCTGTGTGCAGGATTACAGGTTGGTGGGAAAGAAAGGACAAGGTTTTGACACCAGTTCTACTGGCTGACCCTTCTGTGCTCACAAGCAACACGTGTGAATGACAGCTTCCTTCACCTCAAGGCACTGCTGCAGCCAGGGAAGGAATATCTTGGATTTATCTAAGGCACTTAAAGGCAATTTTTTTTTCCCTCAGCCAGCGTGTTGGCTTTTATCATTCAACAGGCAATGGAATTGTTTTCCCTAACATCCCCTTAAGAAGGATGTATTTTTCAAAATACTGCCATTCCCTTCTCTAAAACAGGTTTTGATGTGGCTACTTTAAATCAAAACCATGAGCTTTCCTCTCCTCACGCCCACCGACTTAAAACCTGCCCCCAATGCCAGTGGTTCAGAACTATCCAAATAAAGCAGTTGCTTTAAGGAGTGTTTGCTTTTCCTCTCAGGCTCCTTCTCCTGACGCTATATTGTTTGTGGAAAAAGAGTTCTCTGGGTGGGTCATTTAGCTGTCGTGGTTAAGAAGCTGTATTTGAAGTCTGGTTCAGCGTAGAAGAAAAACATGTCAAAAGGATGTTACCTTTTTCCCTCTGTGTAGCAGCTCTTTCCCATGAAAAACAGCTTCTTGAGGACATTTGCTGGGTGGCTCCAAAATGCAGTGAACATAACACTCTTTTCATACCAGGAAAACAAATTGCTTCTGGAATACAGCCGTGCCTATACAGCTCTGCATTTTAGCTTTGCTGGAGCACTTACTCCTGGATATCTTTATATCAGGGAAACATGCTTAATTATTCCTGAGTAATTTTGCCTGCTGGACTGCAATTCCTCAAGCAAATGCTGTGTGGGATTTTCCTGATGATGTTGTTCTTTTCGTTTGAAATTATGCCAAGGAGCAGGTTTCCCTCTTCCATCTTCCCCCTCTACCTTTTGACTTTGAAGCAGATTCTTGGTGCTCCTTAAATAAACACTCCTCCAAGATACTTTTTCACGGAGTGGCATGTCTGCTGTGAGCCCAAAAATGGCATTAATGCATTTTTCTTCTGTGGCTTTGGAATGACGTGCACCTAATGTGGATGTGTGTTGCCTCTGAGAATGCTCTGTTTTCTATTCTTGTGTTTGATTCTCTGCAGCTGGGCAGCCACGTTTCACAGGTGGTTGGGAAGCTTATTAGATTATTCATAACTGGGTTTATTTCTTTTTTTCTCCCCCCTTTTTTTTTTCCTCTAAGCAATTAAAAACATGTGTCAAAGGAGGCCTGCAATGATTGGAAGCACTGCTGACATCTCTTTTGCTGTTTTCACTCAGGCTATACAGAGCCTGGTGCCCACAGACAAGGCTCCAAGCCCCCATGAGCCAAGGGAGCAAGAAGTGAGTGCTCTTCCTGTTAGAAATAATTTAAATGAAATAAAAAACTTTTGGTGCTGTTTTGTCAGGGATTCCTGTGTGAGAAAATTTTGTTGTTTTCATGGGAATGAGCAGCAATCACAGTAATAATTACCATAATGATGATGAATGTTTTCAGGCATTTTTTCTGCTGGTGATCACAACACAGTGACAGACTCTGGGCAAGCATCAGTTCATCTAAAGATGAATTTCCAATCAATGGCAGTCTCAAAAGAGGAACATGCATCAGGAATGGGAAACGTAGTGAGGGAGTGACTGACAGGGAGAATTGAGCCAGCAGAAGAGGCAGAATCCAAACCTCGGTAACACAAATCCCCAGCTGAAATTCAGTGTGGACAACGAGGCTTTGCAAACCTCCATCAGGATAGTCCAGACCATGTGTGAGCCAGATACCAGCTCAGCATCCCCTCCAGAGGAGGACTCTGGTAGCTCTCATGTGCCTTGTTCAGCTCCTGGTTCCCAGAGGAGCCCAGTCTGCCTTTTCAGAGGTGTTGAGCTCTGACTGGCCCGGGCTCAGGCTGTGCTTGTGAATAGTCAGACCCCAAATAGCTGAGCTGGTTTTCAGAGAGGAACTTCCAGCAAAGGAAATTAATTCAGTGTTGTACGTTGTACACAGGCTTTTTAAAGGGCTTTTGTTTTAGAAAAAAAGGTAGAATTCATATTTGGTTGAAACTGCTGGATTCATAAAGGGTTTATACATGCAGTGGAAGGAGAAGGTGTAAAAAGATCAATATCAGAAGTAGCAGTGTTGAAAACAGAGATCATAAAATCATGGTTGGGTTGTAAGGGACCTTGAAGATCATCCAGTTCCACCCCCTGCCACGGGCAGTGACACCTTTCACTAGACCAGGTTGCTCAAAGCTCCCTCCAGCCTGGCCCTGAGCACTCCCAGGGATGGGGTGTCCTGCTTGAGGAGACGGGAGACGGGCCCAGCATGTGTGGGCTGTGGTGGTGGGACTTCTGCCTTTATCAGGCACAGAAACATCTACTCACACATCTAAACATCTACTCACATGGCTCAAGTTGAGCCACTCACCAGCTATTCACCCTCCTCCAGAGCATCTCCCATCCCTGGAGTAATTCCCACCAAAACCTGTCAGGCAGAAAGTCTTTGCCTTCCTCTTCCTCACTGTGTTTAAGTGACGACTACATCTCCCATGGTGCAGCCGCCTGTTTCCACCATCAGACAATAACTCCCTCCTCTTCTGTAACTCTTCTCCTGCTAAATAATTCAGATGCTGGAAAGTTTCTTTTTAAAATGCTCCTGGCTTATTTGTACCCTTCATGCATCACAGTTTTCTGCATTATCTCCTTCTCTGCCTGCAGGTCATTTCTTATACACAGGAAACAAGAACAGGATGGCAAAGTTTGCATGAAATATCCATTCTTGTGTGGGAGAAAACGCAGACTGCTGACTCAGGCTGTGCTCACAAACAGTCCAAACAGTGCAAAACATCCAGCCCCACCACTCCTGCAGCTGCGAGTTTCCCCACCCCAACCCTCTGCCACCACTCGTTTGTACAATGAGCCTGTTTGGAAATCGCCCACCTTGAGGAGCTGCTCTTTGAAAATATCAGGGTGAAAACGACTTTAAGAACGGTTTGGACAGCAGTGGGTGTCTGAGGCTGAGCACAGATTTACACCTGACCTCACCCTAACTCAAGCTGGAGTTATGGAATGTCTGCATGGAAGATGTCCCCAGCAGCAGCCTCTTGTCGTGTTCAGTGGCACATCCACGCTGCCGTGGGCTGTGCTCCCTGGTGACCTTTCCCTCGCAGTCGGAAATGAACTTCTTCTCTTCATCCTGACATCTGCCAGCAATCTGAGGCTGCTCCATCCCGCACAGCTTGCTTTCCTAACATCTTGGTGTGGAAAGGTCACGTGGGATGAGCATAATAATGTTTTCCATTTAACCCACAGGTCTCACCTTTGGTTCTAATCACCTCGTGGAAACAAACAGTGTGTCTATGGTGTCTGATCAGAAGAGAAGCCAGATCAACCCAGCTATCTTTTTTTTTCTTCCCCCAAAGACACTTCAAACTTGTCTAAATCCCTATTTTTTCAAGAGAGGAGGAAGGCTTCATAAAGTAGTCATGGGAAAACGCAAAGAAAAGAAGCAACCTAACAGCTAACTTACATGGAAGCAACAGAACAAACCTGGCCTCCATCAGGGGAATCTGGAGTCATTCTGGAATTTTATTGTGCAAAATACCAGTCTTCTTATCCCAGAAGTCACCCACTTTCCTGTCCAGAGGCACTCAGGCTCTCAGGCACTTTTCAGCTTTTCCACTTGCAAGTTTTGTCCTTTCCCAGAGGGTGAGAGAGAGGTGCAGTGTTGCTCACAGGTCTCCCTCTGATGTCCTGTGTAGCCCATGGAGGTCACCAGCAGTGTCACTCCAGAGAACATGCTCTTCCAGCTTAATTAAGGCCAGATTCCCTGGGAGGGCTGTGATCCAGGAGACAATGCTTCCAGTTGCATCTGTCCACCGAGCGCTGCCTGATGCTGCACAGCCCCATCTCTGCCCTGGCTGGGACTACCCCCAGTAATTATGTTCCTCCAATTAACCTCAGTGAGATCAGGCCTTCTTTAGCTCAGAGTGATTCTGTAAATCCCATTTGCCACATATTCTTGGTCCACAGGTTCCCCCAGAATGATATCACTTCCTTTGCCTGCACCAGGGGTGGAAATGTCTTGCTGCTTGCTTGTGTTCCTGTAGGATTGCTCAGCAGTGCCAGGAGGCAAAAATAAGTAACAGTGTAAGGCATCAGCTGGAGTTTTCTGGAGCTAAGATTGGGGGTTTAAATTCCTAAAGTATTGAGAGATAGGTTGGGGTTTTGGGATGGCTAAATTCCATGGTGAAGCAAGAAAACTCTGTCCTGCCAGCAGCTGTGCCAGGGCTTATCTCCTGTCCTCCACTTCTGGTTTATTAATGGTAGATCCTGATGAGCTGGGCTGCCTGCGATGCTTGTGCTTCCCTGCTCAGATTGCTTTCACAAATGGTGTGACCTCTTCTTTCTCTGGTTACTCTGCAAATATCATTTTACACCAGGATGTTTTCCTGTCTGCCCAGCTGCACCAAAGTGATGACTTCTGGTGGAAGAAATCAATCCAAGGTTTTGATGCAGACTAACTGGGTGAGTTGGAGCTACAGGGAGCTGTCAGACAGGTTACACACTTATGTTTCACTCCTAGATCACTCTTTTTCTGCAACTTCAGCTCTGTATTTTTCTCGTGTGGAGCGTACTGATGCTACCTGTGCACGTCCTAGGGCTCAGCAAAGTCGCCCTCACTTCAGAGCTGGCAAAAGATGCTACTCTCCTATTAAACCTAAAAGGAGCAGTGTGTGGTAGAAACTGTAGAAAAACAGCTTTTTCTTCCCCTTCCTCCTCCTCCCATCCTCCCCCTGGGTGCTGCTGCTTACCCACATTTTCCCAAGTCCTTTCTCTGCTTTATTTTCATGGATTCAAGGAAGCAACCAGCTCTTTGGGATTTACATGTCTTTGAGGTAAAGACAGAGCTTTGAGAGATGACTCCTCCTCTCTGCTGCCTGCTTTGTGGCTGGCACTACAAACCATGGGAGAGGGAATTTGCAGCCCAAACCTTGCAGCATTTTCACATTGCTGTCTGAGCTGACACCTTTCCTTTGAAACAGAGAACATGACAGGCATTTTTTTCCCAATGTTTTGAGTCTTAATGCAATTTTTGCAAGGGATTAAAGAATTTTGTGGGCAGATGCTTTTTCTTTTATTCCTCCACTCACCCACTTTGCTGCTGTGCTTGGACAAATAATTTCTACAGGAAGTGTAGCCAAAGCAGGTAGCTTAATGTCTTTTCTCAGTAAAACAATCATAAAAATTGTCAGTCTCAGATTTATTTTGATATGAAATTAAAACTATATTCAGATGCAACGGAAAAATATTGCAAATACAAACTGCACCAAGAGCCTGGCTCCAAAGTGGTTGGTTCCTTCACGAGTTACTTGTGCACATGCAGTAAAATGTGATTCAGTGGGAATAGAAAGGCAAAGCTGGTGCTAAATCTGGAAGTGGTTTGCACCCAAACTTTGCCTGGTGATCAAACATCCATCTTGTTTGATCGATTCGTCCCATGTTGTCCTTGCAGGGCTGAATGTAAAATGGACCAACAGAGGGGTTTGTTTTGATTCCATATCATGTTATTCCTGAGGGAGTCCTACAAGGGGAGAGGAGGGATGGTATTCCCTGCTAATCCAGGCTGCTTCCTGAAATATCTCAGGATTTGCCTTTGAAAGCCCCTGCAGTGGGCGTGGCTCTCGCACACCCGGAGACACACATCAGGCAGCTCCTGAGACCTCCAGTTCCTTCTGCATTTCAATTCAAGAGTGAGAAATGCCTCAGCTCAGTGCCTCCCTAGGAGACCTTGGTGGGGTCTGGCCTCCCGTAGGAGGAGTGATGGGATTGCTCTGTGGATACACATAACTCCTGTGGCCAAACAATGGAGTGTGTTCCTAAAACGACTTTGCAACAAGATAATTAACAAGAAGTGGCCAAATACGAGCTGGCATGAAATATGGATGCACCCAGTGTTCTTCCTCTTTTTCTAGCCCCGAGTTTTTTGTTTTTTTTCCATTTGGTCCTTAGGTGATGACATTCCAAGGAAAGATTGGGATTTTCCCTGACATCAGATACTCTGATCCCTCAGGGCAGTTGCCCTATCGTGTCTGTACACACTTGCCAGCACTCCAAAGAAGCCCATCTGTAGCTCTTAAGAAGCCTAAAGTTATGTCTTTCTTTGCTGTCTTCAGATAATAATGTAAAGCTTTGTCCGTGCCCCAAAGACAAATAAAATAAACAGATAAATTCAGATAAACTGGAGGCAAAACATCCCCTCAAACTCATGTTTAGTTAATGTAAGTGAAGATGACATTTTTCACTTGTCATTACATTTCAGTTGAGTCACTGTGTTGTCCCACCTTGCCTGCATGGCATTAGGAACCATTACAGGGTTTTTTTAGTACCTTGAAGCAATATGGTAAGGTAATTTCATTTCTTCCCAGCAACACTTGTGATTAAAAAACTCTCTTCCATTGTGGAAAAGACTGTGAAACATGTACTCATCTTCCCCAATAAAAGACTTTATGGGGATGAAGGGAGAAAGTAATGTTTTCCAGTACTAACCAAAGCTAGAATTTCATATGAATTTTTAATTCATCATATATTTTTAACCCTGGAAACCTGGGTAGGATGGTGTTTGTTTATCATGTGTCACACACACATACACACACACACACATAAAGTGCTGCTCAGAACACACACACATCACTTGCCAGGGATTATTTTGCACTTGGCAATGTGCTCCATCCACATATTGGCATATAAATATACTCATTTATGGGATTAAGAGGATGAACTCCTGCCAAGAGCAGAGTGCATTGCATGGTGGATCAGCACGTTCTGCTGCTGTCCAAGCACCCTTGCACTGTCCCTCCCTCTGGGACTGCTAAATGAAGAATTCCACTGGTGTCCCAGTGCTCCCCATAAAGCACCAGTGCTGGGCTGAGTGGCTGCATTGAGGTCTCACACGTCTCCTTTGGGTTTTACATCCCCTCTCTGGAGCCCAGCATGTTTTTGGCTTCTTGAGGATTAGAGTTTTGTGGCTCCCTGTGTGAAATTGATGCATGGCAAGCCCAGCCCAGGCAGGTGAACAGCTTGGTGGCCTCGAGCTCGAGGCCAGCTCTTCTCTTCCCATGGCTGCTTGCTCACTGCTCCATCAGCACAGATTTATTTCCATGCTGGATTTGTAGGAATAAAAGAGCCAGATAAGAAATATGTTTTCAATAGTAATGTCACCAATGAATGCCGAGGATCTCGATATCAGCCATTAAGTAAAAGCAGGGGAGGAATGAGCATCATTTGTCTGTTGCCAGCTTCTCTCAACTGGCTTTCATTTAGAGGAGAAAAAATCCCCAATCATTTCTATCCAGGTAATAGTGAAATATATTCTTTGTCAGCAACAGGTCAAAATGCAGAGATATGTTATTCACAGAAAGCTGACTTCACATTTTCTAACCTAAACGCTGGATTGCTTTCCTCAATTATTCACATATGTTTTCTGGTTTAATAATAACACACATGCTGTCCCCCAAAGAAAACTACAGACTTCATGATGTTCGGCTAGAATACATAGGTCTGCTCAGCCATTTCTGGTTCCAGAAGCTGAACCAGTCAGTCCCAGAGATTAAATTAAGAGAGGTGTCAGTGTAAAGTGCATCCTGTTAAAATATAAAAATGTGTGATTTACCCACCAAAGAGACTGCAACTCAGGAAAGTTTTAATGATGCAGTGACTTAAATAAGAGGCAAAACAAGCTTGATGGTCACACTGTAATTGCCAACCAATGTGTTCTCTGTTCCAGACCTTCTGTAAAGCAAATTTATTTTCTGCCCACACGGATCTGAATGCTTTTGTATCAGCTTGGCTGATGCATTTTTCTTACCCCTGTAATCCTGTGGGGCTGCAAGGCTTCATTTATCTTGGAAACAGCAAAGGCAGAGTTACAATAGCAAGTGTGAACTGGCCTTGTGCAATTCCTGCTTGCACAGTACTTTGGAGTTACATGCAAGCAATGATCAGCGCCATTGGACAAATTCCACAGCTGGTCCTTCATAAAGACATTATGGTCTGTTACCCCATAAGGATGCTGAGGGTGGAGTCCATCTAGAAAATAAATGGCAGTGAGCATGGTTTGAGCTAGATAAGAAGTAATTTGTGCAGCCAGGGATATGCCAGACAAGAAATGAGAGAAACAGTCATAGTCAGAAAGTCCCACTTCTGAAATCTCCTGCTCATGTCATCATTCCGTCAATCATGGAAACACAGAAAGCTTTGGGTTCAGAGGGACCTTACAGCTCACTCAGTTCTGACCCCCTGCCCTAGGAAGGGACACCTTCCACTAGACCTGGCTGCTCAAAGATCCATCCAACCTGGCCTTGAACATTGCCAGGGATGGGTAAGCCACAGCTTCCTTGGGAATCCTGTGCCAGGGCCTCACCATCCTCACAGAGAAACATTTCTTCCTAATATCCATCCTAAACCTACCCCAAACCAGTTTAAAGCCATTCCCCTTTGTCCCAGCACTACGTTCCCGTCTCATTTTCAGCTCTGTGGCAGCAGGGAGATGCCAGCTCAGGAAAACATCATCGCTGTTACAAATCCCCTTGTCAGGTGTCGGATGGGGAGAACTGGGCTGCTCACCAGTGGGGGTTTCAGTTTCCAGCAGAAAAAACCAAACGTTCTGAGAACGCAGATGGTGTTGACGTAACCAAACCCCACGTTCTCCCTGGAAAAAAGTTTAGTGGTAGATTTTTGACCAGCACCAAAGACACTTTCAACCAAGAGAGCTTAGTGATCCCCCCAAGATGAAAGACTTAGGAGTTTCAGATTCCCTTCCTCCCATGCATCAGCTCTGGGTGATGCCTCAGCAGTCAGGCATTAAACAATGCCCTGCGACTCGCGAGCCCCCGCGTTCCTGAACAGATCACTTTCAAGTGTAATGCAGTAAAACCTCATATGATTTCCATATGTCCTGCTGCCTGAATATTTTGCAACTGATTCACAATGAAAAAAAAAAAAACTTATAAACACATTACCTTGACAGGAACAATTCTTGGAGTAACAGGAGATATGATAGCAGAGACTTTGAAAGGAGATCGTTATGATCCAGTAGCGTTTTTCTTTGTAGTCTATGAAATTTATGTCAATGAGTCACATCCTTTCAAAGCAAAGAATGAAAAGGGCCATATAGGACAGGTGAGCTCCTCCCCAAGCCTCTCCATGACTATTTAGCTCCAGAGCTGCTCGCAGCACTGCCAGCATGGCCATTAGCTGAACAAGCCACAGATCCAGATGCCTTGGCTGGGAAAGAAAATGATCCAAGCTTCCACATATGGGGTTTGCTGCAGCTGTAGCCACAAGTGCTGACTCCTTTGCTGGAGGACACAGAGGGGCCAGATGGACAGAAAAGCAGTTCTGCCACTGCTGCCCACAAAACTGGATGGTTTGAGGCAGCCAGTGATGGAACAGCCCTTGAGCTTCTGACAGCACAAAACCAGCCTTGCAAACATGGCTCTGAGGGGGACACAGCTCTTGTGAGCTGTGCACAGGATGCAAAAGCCTCAAGGTCTGCCAGTCTGGGCCTCCCCAGCACTCCCTATGAGATTGGAAGTTGGTTGGTTTTTTTTTAAGCCTGGGACATCTCAATCCTCTGTGCTGATTTTGGACAGATTTTGGTGCTTGTGATTATTTCTTTTCCAAAATAACAACCTGTGTTTTGGTGCCCATTCAGACACTCCTAAGGAGGACCTGCTTTCTGGAAAAGGCTGAGCACATGCATCTCTGCAATCCCCTGCCTGGAGCCTTGCACCCACTGTCAGCAGCATCATGGGCTGTAGCTGGGATTGCATCTCTGGAGCCATTCCTTGACTGGTCCCCAGCAGATTAACACATTGTGTGAATGTGCTTGCCACACTTCAGAGATGTGGGAGACCCTCTGTGGCACAGAGGACAACCTGGAGCAGCAGCATCAGGTGCAGCAGCACTGCCTTGCTCATAAAAGCTCTGGCTCCTCAGTACAGAGCTGAAACCCCAAGGACATCCTCAGCTGTATAAAAACTTGATGGTTTATGGCCTCATCTCAAATATTTCTGCTGCATGATCCAGTCCTGGTTGGACCTGTCTGCTCACTGAAGCTTTACAGGTTCGTTTAAACGCTTCCAACTTCCTTCCCCTCTTTATTTCTGCAAAAAGGAGCAAATGTTCCTCTCTGCACCTGACTTCAAATATAGGAGGTGCTCAATCTCTCCAAAGCAAGATATTTCAAATGCTGATTCTGCAGTGCCCAATCTGGAATTATCCCCAAATGGAGGTCCTGGTGTCAGGAATAATTGCAACAGCAGATTGACAGAGCTAGCCTGGAAACCCCATACTCCCACCCTAGTAGGGTGAACATCTGGATGATCCAAATACTGAGATAGATGGAGGACTTCAAAATCCAGAGCAAAAGGGGAATAACAGACCTTTGACCCTAGTCAGTGGTCCAGGAAATTAATCCTGGTACACCAATGGAAACAGCTCTCATACACGGACATCTCCTGCCCTGCCCTGTGGGATTTAGTATTGCCCTAAGACAGGTCACAGCAGCTCAGCTGGCCCCTGCAGATCTCTTGGATTGCCATATAGAAATTTTGGATTAAGCTAGTGAATCCACGGGAAGAGCCCTGCTTTATCTCTCTCCCCTGTGAATTGCATCCTTGCTTTCAACTGGGAAGCGTAACTAATGCTACGGGGGAATAATGTTGTGTTAACTGCTCAAAGCCCCTGGGAGAAGCTGGTCAGATGAACCTGTTTTCAGTGTGAAGGCTGGCTCAGCTCTTTGTGAATTTGTAGTAAATCAGCACTTCATAATAAGAACAAATGTTTCATTCTCACTTAAAAATTACCATGGTCAAAGGCTTGTAATGTGTAGTTTTCATGACGGGAACTTAAATCTGTTCCATTTTCATCTGTAATTTAAAACGTGTCATTTTGATCGATGAATTAGTAAAGGAACCCAGGATAATTTTGAAACTACCAGCTTAGTAAAGTTGCCTGACCTTGCAAATAACCTTTCCAGTTTAGAAGATTTTAATAGCTTAACTATTAGCTGATCTCCTGGGAAACGTTTTCCCTGGGCAAAACTAGTATGGAAATATAACACCAGTAATAAGGTTTCCATCTTTCTTCTATCTTGATCTTTTTAATTAATTGCCACGCAGTAAAAACACAAGACTCGGAGGCAGGGGGTAAAAATCCTTGCAAGGGGAGGGCAGGAGTTAACTGTAGGCTGTTTCTAGCCCTTACCTGCCTTTTTTGCATAGATTCATTAGGTGCTGAAATATATTAGCAATTGTTGAGGCATAACTGCTGCCTGATTGCTTGACACTCTGGGCTGAAAGCTGTGAAATAGATCACTTTGTAATGGAAAAAAGCTGCTCCTGCTTATAATGAATAAACATTAAAACCTAGAATGGTTTGCAGGGCACCTCAACAAGACCCTGAGAGCTTTTGTGTTGCAGTTGTGATGTAGTTGTTTCTTGGGGCTTGTGGGTTATTTCTTTGTGAAAAAGGGCAGTGACTTTTTCAAGAGCAACAAAAGACTGAAAATATGGGATTTGTTACAGGAAAAAACATAGTCGTGTATAAGTGAAGAGGATAGGATGGAAATTCATGGCCTAGGTAGAATGTGGACTAACATATAGCGCAAAAGAGGTATCAGCACCTTGAATAATTTATTTTCCTGAAGTTTCTAGTGCGATTTTATCTAATGGCCCTCTAACACAAGGTTGGACTGATGAGAGGTTCTCCCTATGGCTTTGCCTGGCTGATAAAGGGCTTCTAATTTTATTTCACCTGTGTTTTGCACTGTGTTTTTCAATGTCTGGGGAAAATAAAAAATAAAAGGAAAAAAATATTAAAAAGGGGGAAAAAATGAAAGAAAACTCTTTTTCAGGCTATCAGCACGTGACTTTTTCCATTCTTTATCTCTACAGCAGCGCAGCTCCAGGTGCAGATGACGGCAGTCCTCCTCCTAGTAAGGTTAAGGACAGGGGCATCACTGTGCCCAGCACCAAGCGGGTGTTTGCTGTGCTTCAGGTGCTGCTCTCCCAACTGTTTCACCTTTCAAACCCCACTGACCACTACTGTTCCAGTAATAGGAAACCAAGAGCAAGCAACTGAAATGAAGGGTCCTTTCAAACCACAAATATTAATGTTTCCATTTCGAAAAAAGGCCTTTTTTTCTTTCTTTTTCTGTGTTGATGAAGAGCTTGGTGAGACCTACACTTGTTTGCAAACATTCTGCATCTTTAGGTGGGACAAAGATCATCCACCATGCAGGGGAAGGCACAGTTTAGGGTAGGAATAACATGGCTCCTGCATGAAGATACAGTGTTTTGGTGCAAGGGAATGGACCATGGAGGCTTCCCTCAGGCTTTTCTTTATCTGCTGGGTTTATTTTGTAGGTCTGCACTTCAAACTTTTTGGCTACATAGTGAAGTTAAGTCCCCAGCCCAGCATGGGGACACCAGCAGCATCTGCTCTGGCATCACCTTTTCCAGGCTATTGACCTCCAAACCCCTCTTCCCTGCCAAGGCTGTGCAGACACCCACGGGATGTGGGGGACTGAGCACAGGGTCCTGCCCCGAGGGCTCTGTTTGCAGTGAAAATGAGCTTCGTCCTTGTGACCTCTGCACCAGCACTCCAGCCCCTGGAACACAGAATTTACTTCAGTCTGGAAGGCCCTGGGCTGCAACAGATGACCTGTTATTTTATCCTGAGCAGGAGGAGCCTTGGCACATGGCTTTTAGAGCTAATCACTCACTCTTTGAGGAGAGCAGGAATTTCGCTCCCTCCCCCGCCAGCAACCTGGGACTTTATTGTGTGTCTGGATCATTTCAGGCTGATCCTTCCTTAACATTTTCCATTTATTTCCCCCAGGTTCAAGCTTCTGGACCTCTCTGGCACGTGATGGGGGCTCTTCACTCCAGCCCATTGAAGCCAACCCTCCCCTGCTGCAGGTCCCTGTTATCCCCCTCTGTGAGCCACCTACTGTGATTTTCATCTTCTGGGATCACTGAGCCCCATGTCTCTCATACCAAAATCCTGTCTTTTTGCTGCTTTCACTATCATCATTCATCCCTGATGATGCACAGGTGACAATCCAAGGAAGAGGTGAGAAGCAGCAGCAGCAGCTCCTCTGTTTCTTTTCTCTCCTCTCAAATCTATAGGGAAACCCTGAGGCTACAAACAAATTAGAGCAGGAAAACTCAATTCTTTCATGCCTTGAGGCTTCTAAATATTTGTTGTTTGCTCAGTCCAGTTCTGCTCCACTGGACAAGGGCTCCCTGCAGGAACTGGAGTGCAGGGTAGCAACACACAGGGCCAGGAGAAAATGGCAAAGGTCAGAGCTAGCTGAGAGAGGCTGACATTCAAACAAGAAACCTTGGGATTAAATTGTGGGAAGTCATTGGTAATGTGCCCAAAGTGCCTCCAGACCTTACATGGACTCCACATGGCTGCTCCAGCCTCCCTCCTCTCCCACTGGGTCGACAGCAGCCATAGGGTCTCTGCGGGGCTGCTGGTCACCACCCCCGTTCATCAGGAGGTTTGGGCTGGGAGATCAGACCCTAAACTGGTTCCTCCCAGCAGGTGTTGATGGCAGGCTTATTCCAGCCCACGGAGGGCAGAGCTCTCAGGCTCCCAGTGGGCAGGATGAAACCTCATGACAGGAGAAGCAGGTGCTGGTGTGGCCTCCTGGTCCTGCTGGCTGGGATATCGGATGTGGTTATTATTCCAAATATATCCAGAGATGCTCAGCATGGCAGAAAACAGAAGGGATGAACCCGCTGTGCCTGTCCAGAGTCTCACAGTGCTGCATCTCCAGTGTGCTGGCTGTCACCTCCTTCCCTAACCCACCACTTTCAGGGTGATTCTGCACTTCTCTCTGTGGGTTATCTATCCCTCGACCATTCACACTTCAAGGCATGTGCACAGTCCAAGCACTGGATGCACACACAGAGCTTCCCTGGAGGTCCCTGAGCTAATGGCTCTGTACCTGTCCTCAGAGCAAACTGCCCCCACAGAAAACTCATTTAATGCAAATGCTGGACTGTAAAGCTCCTGTCTGGTTTGGGACATTGCAACTGCAGAAGAGAATTCATGGCCTCTTGCAGAGGCCTGTGCTCAAAGTAAATAATATTTTTTCAGAAAACAAAATTCATTTTGCAGCCCGAGACCAACTGCAACAGGATACGAAGCAGGGGGAAAAAAAGTAAAAATGCCTTGCACCCGGGGCTATTTATTATTTATACACCACTGTGCCTAGATAAACTCCTCCTTGAAAGAGTAGGACGAAAATAATTCTGCAATGTGGAAACAAACTACCTATTTAAAGTGATTTTATGCCTGAATGGCCTCATTATAAAAACAGCCTGCGTGCAATAACTTTTTACCTTTTTCTACATTATCCAATGAACTGCTTTTTGTCACTCTCACCAGTTTCAGTGCTTTCATGCAACCACCTTGGTGGAAAGCCTCCACGGTTTCCTTAGAAACGTCTTCCTTCCTGGATGTTGACCCATGGTGGTTGAGGCAGCTAAAACCCTGGAGAGGTCCTGTTCAAACAGGAAAGAGCAGACAGTTTAATGGCCAGCTTTGCAGCTCTGCTCCTCCACAGTTTACTGTAGTTGGGAGCTATAAAAGAAAAATATCATAACTAAGGTTTCTTTATTTTAGGGTCAGCTTTGTGTTGGAGTTTTTCAACAAAAGCTGAGTCTGCAGCTCATGGGCTGTTGTTGGGCAATGTGGATGGAGATGGCTCACTTGCAAAGTGCTGGTACACAGGAGATGGCTCCTCGTGTGCAAGTAGACTTTGTCCTTTGGAAAAAAATACATGCTGTGTGCTTCTAGGTGCATTCATAAGTCAGTGGCACAAGGGGCAGTGTGAGGAGCTGTAAATAACCTCACCTTTCCAGTGGTTTGCAGTGAATGCTCTGCAATGTCTGAGCAGGAACAAGAGGGCAGAGTCCAGCTGTCCTTGAGAGAGCAGGGAAAAAACACTTGGCAGGCTGTGACGTCATTAAACCAGGCTTATCTCCAGCTCTGCTCGTGGCCAAGCAGTCATTCCCAGGGACAGGGATCCACCTCATGTGCTGGTCACTGCTATTGGCATTACTGGAGACTTCAGGGGGATTCTCATGTGTAGGGACCTGGTGAGACCTTTCTGACCTGCACCTCCCACAGAATCTTTCCCATCAGCAAGAGCAAGAGTATGGACAGGTCATGCAGGTGTTTTAGCTCTGCTGCTTCCTTGCATTTTTATTCACTTCCAGGGGAACTCGTGAAGCCTTTCAACTATGCTAAAACCTACTCACCTTCCCTTTTTTTTATAAGTTTTTTTGCTTTGTGCTGCCTCAATACTGATTCTACAAGAAAGCTGGAGAGGAACTCTTTACAAGGGCATGCAGTGATAGGACAAGAGATTTAGATTAGGTATTACAAAGGAATTCTTTGCTGTGATGCTGGTGAGGCCCTGGCACAAGTTTCCCAGAGGAGTTATGGATGCCCCATCAATGGAAGCGTCCAAGGCCAGGTTGGATGGGGCTTGGAGCAACCTGGGGTAGTGGAGGGTGTCCTTGCCCATGCCAGGGGGTGGAAAAAGATGTTTTTTAAGGTCCCTTCCAACCCAGCCATTCTCTGATTCTATGATTACATCTTCCAAGTGCTGCTTGTTCTCCAGGTTTTATTGCCTTTACTTAAAGAATGAAACAAAAAAAACAGCGATGGTTCAATTACCAGCTCTAAGTTGTGCAACTCTCCAGTGTGCAATCTCCAGTCTTTTCCAATTCTTGTTCCATGTAGCAGCCAAAGGCTTGGGAAATCCATGGTATGAAGCAGAGCAAAATATCCTCAGGCTATTCACAGCCTGGTCCAAGCTGCCCAGGAGCTCTGTGATGAGCATGGCACTTACTCTGTCCCCATCCAAAGAAGCAGAAGTATCTGTTAGCTCCACTGCAGTGCTAATACTGGTGCACCAGGTCAGAGAGGCAAAACCTGGAGAGCTGTAATTAACAACAACAAAAATAAATTATGCAAGAGCATTTCTCTTAAAGTTTTTAATAGCAAACGTTACAGAGAGCAGGTTTTTCAAGCCAAACAGGAAGGAAAACAAATAAACAACTGCAGTCAGTGAATTCACAGGCTTTTAGAAGTCAGGTTATCAACCAGGGACCCACAGACAGGAACTGATGAAGCAGAAATCTCCAGGGAAACAGATGAGGTTTTCAAAGAACACAAACACATAAAACCCTGAGAGGTACATTTATAAATAAGCCCAGGGAAGAGCTGGGCACACAATTCCCAGGCTGAGGGTTATGAGCTGGAAGTAGAGTCTGAAGTCCTGATCCCCACTGGTAAAATCTGGAAATGGCTAGGAACATATTTTGGAGAAGTCAGACAATACAGTGAGAGTCACTGGTGCTGGTGTGGGTGTGACATCAGAAGAGGAGGGCAAAGAAAAGCTGAAAGAAAATTAGAAGAAACTCCATCCTCTCCAAGGGACAGGGACAGCTGTGGAAAAGCACTCCACAGGACACACAACCCTTATTGTTGAAACACTGCCAAGGAGTCACATCAGGAACTATAAGGCTCTTGAGGGATCTCAAGCTCTCAAGGGTGACTTGCTATGGACTGAGCTCCTCTTATTACAAACATCTCTCAAGCTCCAGACAGTTTATATTTTCAATGGCACAGTAAGGGATAGGGTTAATACCTACAGGAAAGAGTTCAGTGGCCTCTTGGTGATGTGTAAATTAGCAAGTGGACAGTTGCCCCAGAGAGAAAAGGCAAACAAATATTTATTAGTTGTTTCAAAGAACCACAGCCATAAAACTTTGCCATTTGACTGCAGAAGTGTTTGTGTTTTTACTGAAACCAATGCTAAAGGTGATGCCGTTATTCCTAACTGAGGCAACCTCTGTAACCCTGTGATTTACTGCCTTCAGGTAACAGAAGAAAACAACCTAGGGTGTGTTTTAATGTACATTGCTCTTGCAGTGTGATAGGAAGGTGCCAAGAATGAATTTGAATACCATTTTTACCTTATGAATGTGTATAAACACCTGACGGGGCAGCCTGAAGGAGACTGAGCCAGGCTTTTCTCAGTGATCCCCAGTGACAAAGCAAAAGGCAATACAGAAATACAGAAAATTCCATTTATATATTAAAAAAAAGGTTTTATAGAACAAGTGTGGTTGGACCAGGTTGCCCAGAGAGGTTTTGGGGTGACCCTTCTCTATTTTACCAATTATCTAAGTGACTATTTAAATTTTAAAAATATATGTTTAGACACACACGTAGAAATATTTAGCTTCAGTAGAAAACACGTAAAGTGGGGCACTGTCTAACAGGAGTGAGGTTGTCAAAATCTAAGAATACACATGAATTCCAGCAGTCTTGTATATGTATCTTAAACATACATATGTGGATATATATATATATATATCTATATATCTATAACAGAGATCTATTTGCTAAATTACAATGAGTTCTAATAAGGTTCAGGCTGAACAAAAAGCAGTTTATTGTTCAATTCAATTCAATTTGAATTGTTAATCGAGGTTAATATATAGAAAAAACTCAATTTATAAACTTACATAGGTTGCTAGGTTGGAGCTTAGACAGAAAGGCACCATGAAGGATAAGGAAGGGGTGAAGTCACCTGGGTGGGTGCCACAGCTGAAATCTCTGAGTTTACCTCAGTGCATCATCAATAAGTGCTGGAATGGATGAATGGCCTAAGCAAATGCTCAGGGTTGGAGTGTGCAGAGATTTGAGCTGAACTGCAAAATTTAAGGAAAGGCCCTAAAATCCATTAGTGTCACCATGTGCCATTTTCTTATTAGCCCTCAGAGACCACAGCAACTGCTCCTGATCTGAGGGCTGTGGTTTAGTATGGATTTATAGAAGATCATGGCATGTACACTTTGGTCCAGCCTTTGAAATAACTCGTGTTTCAGTGACCCCCACATCCTGAGTCAGCTTGGTTAAGGAAATATGCACTGAGAGGTCATAAAAGAGGCCAGGCCCTCTATAACTCTGTGGAGACTCCTCAGGGCCTGTGAAAAGCCATCCCAGGGCTCTGTTTTCCTACCCTTTCTCTCCTATCTCCATGGAGAGTACAGTCACCCTTCAAAATGCGTATTAGTCTTTAAAAGAGAGGATCTCCAAATGTTTGGCTGGAGGATTGCAACAAAACTCAGGGAGACTATTCTGATGATCTCAAAATACAAAAGGGAGTTTGATGATAATTTTTCTCTGCAAGAATTTCCCTGGTCTGCAGGGAAGCTGTTTTTTGGTTTTCTGTGGGGGAAAAAAATGAGGCAACTAATGGGTGTACAGTGGGGAAACTACATTCTTTTCAGTATGTGTGAGTGAATAGTGGCTAAAATATTTCACTGCTTGTTCTTGCTAATGCACCTTTCAGGGAACTCTCTGACAAAAAAAAAAAAAGCCATCCCCAAAGGAAGGCTTCATTTCTCTGAGAAGACAGGAATTAACACAAATTAAAATTCTATTTGCCTAATTCACTTGGAATTCTAATTGAAATGCTTTTGCAATCTTAATTGCACCACTTGTTCCCATTTATTGCGTAAGGTTACTGAATCAAGTTAAAAAGGAAAAGCTGCTGTTTGACTTTCTTGAGAGACACCTAAGCCTGGGTAAGCTGTTCCTGGGAAGCTTTGAGTGGGTGTCATCAGGCAGCTGGTCCCAGCCATCCACTGTTCCTCCTTGGGACACACGAGTATCGACTTGGAGAAGCCCTCTGTGCCCCACCAAAAGCCAAATCACCCAGGTGCCTTCAAGGAAGATTTTACAAAATGAGAAGGGGAGGAAGAAAAATAACTCCCGGATAAATTTAGATGATCTGTTCTTGATGAAGAAAATTGCTTTATTAACCCCTCCAGTTTTGTTGTTGCTGTGGCAGGAAGAGGAAAGTTGTAAAGACAGTGCAAGGTGTTCCTGCCCATGGTGGTGGGATTTGGAACTAGATGATCTGTAAGATCCCTTACAAACTAAACCATTGTCATTCTGTAACAGAAATACATTAGAGTGGTGAAATCCATAGTTTTTGCTAAATCTGTGACATATCAGAAAAATCTCTGTAGACCCTGTTGATGCTGCTTTGATATCAAATAACTGGACTGTCACCCACAGAGCACTCTGCTTTCCAGGAGTGCCAAATCCGGAGCTGAGTGATTCAGCCTGAAAGTCAGATCAATTTTACAGGGTCTCTAATCCCCCCAGATTACTCTCCTCCATGAAGAGTACTGCTCCATTGGTGCAGGAGGTGAATTTTATAGCAGCACCAAAATCCCTTCTCATCTGTTATCTTTGCCCAGAGAATCAGACTTTTGACATAAACCTGGAAGGTAGTTCAAAGCCTTGCTGCATAAACACACATCCATTTTTTGTACTTTAGGAATAGGTAATGTAAGAGTTGAAAGGTGAAGGTTATGGCAGTTCGTGTTTATTTCACCAAGAGCCAAGAGATGGGAAACATCTGGCACTTACACACCAAGCAAGTCTTAAAAACAAAGAGACCTAGACTTTAGTCCGGCTGAGCAAGCACTGGGATAAAAGCTAACGACAGGCTGCTTATTTAAAGGGATCATAATACAGAACAGCCATGTAGGGAACCAGGGAGGATTTGGGAGGGGGAAAATGAGGGGAAAATTCAGCCTTGTATTTCCAAGTTAAGGGTCAAAGCCTGACTTCAGTTACACTGCAGTGTCAATCCTGATCTGCAGGCCTTATACAGCGTGTAGGGCCCTCCAGATTTCACTTTGTCCTGATTTCCAACATGAACAAGTATCCAAAGCAGTGCTCAGAAGAGCTGCTGCTGTGTTTCTAGTGTGACAGTGTAAAAGTCCTCAGGATCAGTCATATTTGTGAAGGTGAGAGGAGAGCTGAGCCCAGAAGTGACTTGCAGTGAGGTGAGCTGGGTTAGTGTGAAGGCTCATCAGCATTTCTTGGGAATGATGGAGGTGCTCAAGCACATTGCTGCAGCTTCCCTGGAGCAGATCTTCACCTGCTTTGCATCTTCTTGCAGAGATTTTTCTTGAAAAAGATGCTTTGTAGAGTGGGACTCCATCCTTTTGAAAATCTGAGGCAGAACACATTCATTTGTGGCACCTTGTCTTCAAAACACACCACCTCTGACCTCCCATCTTCATTGCTCAGTCCCCAGAATAAATCAGTCCCTTCAGCAGGATCCATTTTGCAAGTAGAGATTCACCCAGAAAATGAAGAGCAAAGACTCTTTTGCCCCTTTCCCCATTGATGTTGTACAGGCCATACTCCCACATCAGCTCAGTCAGTGTGGATGGGCTACACAGTCACATCCTGCCTCCTCAGCCTCTTGACTTTACCTAATGTCCTGTCCCCATCCTCACTGTTACATGAGAGCTTCAACTCCCACCACAAAACAAAAAAAACA
>VZRZ01007083.1:1128364-1150236 GCA_013398175.1 Climacteris rufus
AAAAAAAAAGTAAAAGGGGAAAATAGGATTATTTGTTGTCCCCTACCTGCTGTTTGACAACCTTGGAGCTAAAGAGAGCTCCACTTTTTGCTTTTGGAAAGGTAAGTTTCCAACACCAACCCCTCAACCCCACCAAGAATTAATATTTAACACATTTCAAGAGTAATGAGGAAACGTGGACTCCTCCTTCTAAGATTTTAAAGCTCACTATTGAAACCAGCATTGTCTACATTGCAGCAAACATGCATGAGAGCCTCTATAAGTTGTTGTGTTTTCAAAAGACCTGTCACAGGCATACAAGTGAGCACCATAAAAACCTCTGGCTCCCATAAGACTTGATAAGGAAACAATGGTTACTGCCCTAGAAAGAGATTTCCAAGGACAGCTACGTGACAGGAGCTCAAGTGCTAATACTTAAGGCTGTGGTTTGCAGCCAGCTGTAAGATTTGTGGTATCACACCACCAGTGCCATGTGCCAGATGAGCAACATGCTGCTAGAGCATAAAAAAAAACTCCAGTCAATGGCTCACATTTGTCAAAACAACAACAAACAAAAAAACCCCCTTTATAACAGCAGGATTTTTGGTGTATCAGGATTTTTTGACTTCATGTTGGACCAGCAATCTGCTGCCTTTCCACAGCAGGAGTACAGCTAGCACAGGAGGATAAAGCTGGTATAAATTCCATATCATGTCCCTTGGCTAATTTGACAAAACACAATCATGTGTCCATGCCTGATCCACATTAAATTTATAGTCCTGGGTGAGCTGGTAGTGCACAGATCTGGTATTAATAATCCTGGAACCACAGCCTAAATCTATTAGCTGGAAGCAGTTATATGATTCTTAATCCTATTTTGTGTCAGAGCAGATGACTGCAACCAAGATGGAGCAGAAATTACATGTTTTTGCCTGGCTAAATATGCCTGAGCTGAGCTTTTGGAGAGTTCAAACCACTCCAGGTACTGATCTTGCAACTGATGTTTTGGGGGTACTTTATGGGAATTGAACCTGGAAATCCAAGAGGCCAAAGCAAGAAACTTTGTCCTGTAAGAAATAAACTTATTTTATTTGAAAGATACTTATATCCTGTGCAAGAAATGTCATCTATGTTTGAGAACCCACTGCTGGAGGAGGATGAAAGCTTAACAGTTTAATATAATTTGGAAGCATGATAGAGATTTGGAACAGTATTCCTTGAAAACTTAATGAGCCTTGTATAGCAAGAGTCCACCATAAAAACATGGCTCCCTTCCTTAGAACGACTTGCCCATTCTAAATATCTGAAAATCATAATCATCCTGTTTCCTCAGCAATTAGACATTTTTTATATGCTACATTTCTTTAATAATACTAAAGTTTTTTTTTTATTATTTAAAAAAGCTGGCCCCTGACAAGCACATTATTAAATTACAGTTTATGGCTCTTGCAGTGGGGTAAATTATGGTTGTTTTATTAAAGTATTTTAAGGACTGGAGTTTTACCAACATCTTGCTCCAATAGTTGGCCAAGCCCATGAATGCCGTGAGGTGCAAGTTGCATCTCACAGAGTCCTTCTGCACACCAGGAGGGAATTTAGGTTTGATTTTCCAAATAATGGGATAACACAGAAAGCAAGTCCCAGCCAACTCCAAACCTCTGGTGTTTAACACCCACTATCAATGTTGGGGTGTTGCACTTTCTCTCTCGCAGGCACCGAGAACTGATTAGACCCAAGGAGGAGCAGGCTGGGGCCTGCTACTGCTCTTATTATTTTATAAGTTTATTCTCATTTGTTTGCTTTGTTTGCTTCTTTGCACAGGACCCTGTTTCTCCACAGCTGCTGCTCACCGGGAGCTCCTCTACTTGAAGAGCTCCATGCACTCTCCCAACTGAAAAGCAGAAATAAAGGATTGGCAACATCCAGGCTGCATAAATATGCCATGAAAATGCAGGCTCATGCCACTAGTCCCAAGGGCATGGATGCCTCCAGGATCCACTTTTCCTCTGGGTTGCGCTCCCTGGAATTACGCTGATGTCACATTAACATCAAGAAAAGGAAAAATTCATATTCCAGATATTAGGCAGAGCTCTTGAGCCTTGTTTGGAGTCAATAGTTCTCTCAGTTCCACAGGCCTGTGTCTGTAACTGATCACTGTGTGCTTGTGCCAGAGTGTTTTCTGATGTCACTGTGAGAGCAGAGCTGCACACTCCCGATGGTCCAACAGCCCCTCTGGGGGCCGATCCCGCGGGAGCGCTCCCTTGTCCCCTGCTCCCAGCAATTCCTGCGCACGGCGTTTGGCACTGCAACAGGAAATTAAGGGCTGTAGGAAAGCAACCTTTGGCCTTTAATTCACTTTTTAATAAAATCATTAAAAGAAACCTACTCCCTGCCAGACATTTTGGGAAATTGCTTTAATGATACTTTTGAGCAGAACGCGTTCTCTCAGCTGCATGCATGGCTTGCTCCACAGCTTCAGCCTGCTCGTTTGTGTGTTTGCAGCATGAAAATGGTTTCAATTATAAAGCCAGGCTAGAAAATTTTATATGAACCAGGCCGTGATAACAACAAGAGGCCAGGCTCTGTCCATTGCACATCTTACACACAGAGAACAGTTATAAAGCTTTGCTGGAAAAGATCGATATGTTTGAGCTGAAGACAAGCAACAAAAAAAGGACAAAGAAAGCAGAATAATTTTGTGTTCTTCCAGGCTCTACTGGGAGCAAAATGGGTGCCATTACCTGTACATGTGATGGGCATAAATAAGAGCAGACCTGAAGTTTGTGAGAGCACAAACTCATCTGTCCACAGCTAAAAGCCTCAGGGTGTACTCCTAATCAGGCTGTTCTCCCATTGATTTTAGAGTTTGCCATTGCATTTTTGGGTAGGCTGTTGTGAAAAAAATTGTGCCTTTTTCTCCTAGAGAAGAGGCAAGACTTGTTTTATAATTGTTAAGTTCATAACTTACCACTTGGGCATGTATAAATCTGTGTAGGAAATTTTATTAATTGATCAAAGCCTGTGGATAGGTAGAGAGTTAGTGTAGACACCTTAAAAATGACAGGAGCAATCTGTGCTAAGACAAAACCATTGTTTAGTTACAGCTGTAAAATTTTAAAAATAATTTCTATCTAGTGCAAAATTTGCCCTCATGTATTTTGATTCTTTCTGTCTTTCCCATTGTATAAAAAAATCTTAATCAACAAACCTGGTAGTCAGTTTTCTACAATCAATAAATTCTACGTCCAAGCCACAGTAGCTTTTATGTCTGTACGTTGTAAAAGTAAATTTACATCATATGTCAAACATTACACATGAAGAGAAAAACAAGGCTGATTTCTAGTCCTAAAAGATATATGTGTATCCATAAAATCAGCAAGCTGTGTCCTGAATACAGCTGGATGATCATACCCTGACCAAATGGCTTTTTGTCTCAGCCTGGAGATCTGTCAGGCTCAACTGTTTTCCAGAAATGCATCTGTTTCAGGGAGCTTTGGGGAAATGCAGGACAAGCCCCTGCTTTACCAGTCCTATGGGAACCCAAATTTTCCTGCTGCCTGGGCTGTGGAGCAGCCTGGCTCATGCCAGGTTTCCGGAGGCTCTGGGATGGCAAGAACTGAGCCCAAACTAGAGCTGCGTTTCCCCAGCAGAGAGCCAGGCAGCCTGGTGGAGTTTGGTCACCAGAAGGAAATGACAAAGGAGGAAGAGACCCAGCTGTGCTAATTAATCACAGGGTGACTCCAGAGCACCAGCTTTTCTTGGGAAAAGCAGATCTGATCCTGGCAAGGGAGACTGAGCATGAGGGAGCAGGGAAGCCTTTGCAAGAGGCATCAATAAAAGACCAGCATTGCTGGGCACCTTCCAGGGAAGGCAAATTCCAGCCAAAAAAAATGCAGAAGAAGGACAACTAGAAACACCAGGGAATACGCAACCTACTTACAAAATGAAACTCAAAGACTGTGGTACCTCTAGCCTACTAAATGACCTTTAAGATGAACACAGTACCTACCTAAAAATATAGTGGAGAAGAGCACGGGGAAGGAAGAAAATGTTGCTTTAATCTAAAGACCAAATGTGACACAAGAATGATGGAATATAATCTCTTCCCATAATTACATAAACATACAGGGAGTTCCACTGACTACAGAATGATCAGCCAGTATTAAGGGTCATGGTTTTACCCCAGCGTGTTGGAGGGAGCAAAATCTTCTTGCAATGACCATAATTTTTATTTTTTTTTTTTTGTTCACAAAAGTAAGATGTATTGCTACTTATCTTTTTAACTCCAGCATCTCACACCTTGGGCTGGGGAACACAGCAGAAAGGGAAAAGGTTGAACCAGCAGAGAAGACTTGTTCATGGGCTCTTTATTAGTGGGAACATCCTCTGTGAAAAAACACTGCAGCTGGAGAACACACGACATGAGTATTTCCAGAACATTTTCCACTGTTTTCCAATGACATGACATTACTTTATTTGGGTGGGCTCCTTTCTTTGGCTAGTTGTGTCCCTGTTTTTTGGCTGGGAATCTCCATGGATGAGTAGGAAAGGAATGCTACCTATTCCCACAAGTAAAGAGGAGTTTTGAGCTGCAGTCTTAAACAAAGTATACCTTTCTCATGGAAAGAATTTATTAGAAAATCCCTAATGAAAATTAATATGTCTCTGAAATGAGCTTTTTATCTAATACCTCACCAGCTTTCTGGGAAGTGATTAGGTGGAGGCAGTTGAATTTCAGGGTGGATCTGGTTAATATAAACTGCCACCTGGTGAAGCCTAAAGAGTATTTTTGCCTTCCCTAGGCGTGGTTTGCTTTGCACTTAGGAGGAGAACAGATCCTCAGATACTCATGTTGTACAATTAGGGTTTACAACACAAATATGAAATGAAATCACTGCATGACTTTCTTCCAGCCACACTGCACAGAGATTATTTTAACACAGCGGTTACTTCTAGAGTCCCCAGGCCAGAGCAAGCTGAAATCAGGCATTCACAGTTCCTGTTAATCCAATTACTTTTTCAACATTGTAAGAAGCCACCCTGCTTAACCTGTGCTACCTGTTGGTAACACAGAAACAACACTACTTCCATACAGGGATGCTGAGGTCAATGCACAAAGTGTCCAAACCCTGTGGTGATGAGTTCACAGCTGTGTCCAGAGACTGGGGATGCCAGGCTGCAGCAGCTCCTTTCAGACAGCTCGTGGCATCACAGACCTGCTCCATAGCCTATGGACACTGAGGGACTCCCACTGGCTTTTATCAGCTTTGGCTCACATCCTTGGCATCTGTTTCATGCCTCTATATTTATAATGTCATGCATATCAGAAGAAGCCTTCCAGGGAAAACACGCCAACTCATCTTCTTGCTTAAAGAATCCATTTAGCTGTGATTGCAATCTGTGATTTCATGGCTAGCCCCTCTTTGCCTTTGCAGTTGGGCTCTCCAGGGATGGAATTTTATTTCTCTGGCACAGCCTAAGCAGAGTGCTGAGCAAATCTCTGTCTATTTATCTCGTGCATACCTATATAATAAGCATGGATGTGACGAATAGTAAGTACACAGGTGCTATGGGTTTCCTTTGTATTTCTTTGGCACTATTAATAGCCTTTAAAAGTGGGAATGACTCTCTTTTGTGCCAGCTCTAAGCTGTCTTGATACAGTCCAAGCATTGTAAGGGAGTTTTATTATAAACAGAACATTTCTGAATAATTAATCACTCCGCTATAAGACACACATAACAATTCCAAATAACCTCTGCATGTGTTCTTAGTTGAAAGGGGCAAATGAAAGATGGGGGAAAAATATAGTCAAAACAAGGAGCTGAGATGCAGAATCCAGCCAGGAAAGAAAGCAGGGATGAGGTTTTTTCCCTCTCCTTACTCAAACAATTCAGAACATGTTTTCCCTGTAAAGTATATGGGTAGGATATCCAAGTGTACCTCTGACAGTACCTCAGCTGCATGTGCAACTGTGGGGTGGAAGGATGGGGTGCTGGACAATATCATCTGCTGTAAACCACGGAGCAAGGTCCCAAAAAAGTAAGTGCCAAGCTCCTGGCACTGCAAACATAGATGTACAACCTGTCAGGCTGCCCAGAGCCATCTGTGTGCATAAGCTGGTGCAGCCAGTCACTTGCTTCACTTTCAAGAAACCCAAACATCATAAACACGAACACATTTTAGCTTTAGCTGCTGCAGCAGAGCTCACCAGGGTGGGATGGTCAAGAAACTTGTGGGAGGCAGGGAGTTTGGTGGCTGCTCTTTATTTCAGTGGATGTTTCTCTGCACTCCAGGGTTTTTTGCTGTACCAGAATGAATTGGCATGTGGCACATCCAGCCAGAGGAGGCTACAGCTCATGAGGACACATCCTCCAGCATTACTCACTGCATGCTATTCTCTGTCCAGCTCATGTTGCTGTTCCTCTGAACCAGTCTTGCCTTGCCTCCACCAAGTGGTTCATTATCATATGGAAATAGTGTTGTGGGATGGTCTCTGTATGGCAGTGAAGACATGAACAGATCCTGAGTCTTTAAACACACCAGGAACCCATAAGGATGTGTTATTTTTGCTGGACTCATCATACGGCAGGACCATCTTAAAAATGAGAGCTAATTTCTGCTTTTTCCTTTTATCTCATCTGTTTTCCCTCATGCCATCTCAAATCCAGCCAGTCACATCTTTAGTAAATAAAGGTTTAAAAAGCTTTGTTTTGCAGTCATGTAACATGAAATTATATGTAATATATGAAGTTAAAAACAAACAAACAAACAAACAAAAATTGGAGTGGTTTGAAGGAATAAGGCATTTCTCCTCTGACTCACACAAAAAGGCATTGCCAGAGCACTCCCAGCATCTACAAATGGCCTCAACCTTTGAAATCCTGCTGCTGTGTATTTCTAAAACATGGATGAGCTGGCAGACCTCAGGCAGCATCTTCCATGCCATGAAGGTTTGGAGGAAATTTCTCTCTCACTCTTAGCAAGTGATGGTCTCAAGTGGAGGGGAAGATCGCAGAGATTTTTCAAAGTGCATCTGTCCATGGCCTCTTGGAATCCAGATCCAGGCTGGGCTCCCAACCAGCCATTTGGCAGTGTGATTTGGATTATCCATGTTCATTTCTGCTCTCACTAAGTTGCATAGACACATGAGCAGTCTAACTATAGCTGAACCTGTTAGAGGAATCACATGAAGATCCCAAGAAATTGAAGTTTAGATAGAAATTCCTTAGACTTTAGTAGCAATTGTGGGGTTTTATATAATATTTTTTTCCTAACAGTTTGGATTGAAAGGGATGTTAAATGCCATTTACTTCTAACCTGCCTGCCATGGGTAAGGATGCCACCAACTAGCAAAGTTTGTTGGTTTTCTGTTGTTTTTTTGGTTTTTTTTTTTTTTTCATAAAATACTCTATATGATTACTTTGATGGAAGGGGTAAATTAAGTGCCTGACTTTGCAGCTTTCTTTTGGGATTTGGAAGGAATTTTTTTCCATGCTAGGAATCAGGAATTTTACTACAAATCCCTGCCAAACCCCACTGAAGCCCCTGTGTCACAGGGATACCATGCCTGAAACTTTGTGCATCCTGAGGGCGCTTTAGACCTTAACACCTTGGTCATTGGTGCTGAGCAACTGGCAAGCAAAAACTTTTTTAATGCCATTACAGCAGGGCAGTTGCTTACCACATAGAAAATCGCACAAATTCTGTGTGGCAAGGCTGTAAATCAGCCCCATTTACACAAGTGGACAAGTTCAAGTTGAAGTTATCGAGTGTGACGGCTCGAGTGGCATCCTGTACGTCAGACCCAGGACTGAATGACCCCTCTTTTCCTTTTGCCAAAGAGACAAATGGTGAGAACATGTCAGGCTTTATCTCTCATTCACATTTTTAGCTGGGGACATAGGAAATTTTAAGTTGAAAATAATGTCTTTCTAGGGGCGTGTTGCAATCTTTTCCTGACAAGGTCTTTATTTTTAAAAACGGGGCAGTAAACAGAACAACACCCAAATGATGACAAGATTGAACTATACAGATGATCTTAAGCATTTCTCATCAAAGAGATACTGAGCTGCTTGTCTCCAAAGGCCAATTAATGAATGGCTTTCCTTGCAGCAGGACAGCACAACATGCCTTGGCCTATGCCACCACCCTGGCTGAGATAAGCCCCTGCCAGATCTTTCATCCTCATCCCACTGACAGACGGTCCCTGGGGATCCCCTGTTGGAATATCAAAGCACTAATGACACGCCACACTCATTCTCCCACCATGAGCCTCCTCAGGACCATGATTGTGGCATCTCATAGAAACCAGGATTTTCTCTGGCATCCACAGGGATGATCTGTGGCTGGGTTAAGGCATCTTTACATGCCACAGTGCTGTAAATAGGATGCAACCTGGTGGAAGAGGGGGATTTTCAGTTTTCATCCTCCCCTTGGCCAAGCAAAGCTCCCTCACATTAAAAAAATGCTAAAAATAATGACAAGCTCCCAGTTCTTTACTCCAGAGCAATCAGATTATTTAATGTTAGTACACATGTCTCGAGCAGAAACACATTGCCCTTTCCTTTTGCATTAGATAAACAGCAGCTTTCCTTTTCCCTTTCTTTCTGATGGAAATAATAACTGTGAAGCTGGCAGTGTTACTCAGAGCCTGAGTTACTAACAACCTCCACAACCCCTTTCATTGGGAAGCAACCAAACAAACTTGACAGGACCATCATGTACTCAGTCACTTTTACCAAATGGTGTTTATGTTATTTTTAAAGTGGATTTAGCATTCTCAAGGCTGTACCACTTGTTGAAATGAAGGCAAAAAAAGCTCTTGCTATTCACAGGAAAGGGACAGAAGAGGTCCTTCACACGTCCTTGAGCAAAAAATGCAGTCAGGTCTCACATGCGAGTCTCACAAACTCACACTGTGTGAGTTTTGCAGAAATCACCAAAACCCTGCCCAGAATATCGTCTGTTTTCTGTCCCTGAGAAAGCGACTGAGAAGGTCAATCCCATTGACTCATTCCACAAAGCAAGGCTGACAGCCTTGTGGTGTGACTGCCATCACCCCCAGCCTGGACTCGATTCAGATGATCACTTCTTCTTCTTGCACTGGGAATTTAAGCAGTGGCTTTAGTGGCCCAGCCATTATAGGCAAGAAAAAAGACAGCCAGAAGCCTTACAGACATCCATCTTAGAGCCTGTATCAACAACAAACAGGGGAGGATTGTGTTTGGTTTCCTATCTGCAACTGGACCCACCGCAGCGGCTCATGACAGCCATGTGCCACATCTCATCTCGGGGTTATCCTCCACAAAGCCAGTGGGATTTCATCCAGAGGAATTCTGTAGAGTGTGGTGAGTGGTAGCAGTAGCATTTGTAAAATGTTCATTTCACACAATTAACTTCTTAGTGTGTATGTGAGAGAATTCCCATTTGTCTACTGTGCAGTAAAGCTAATTCATTTCCCCTGACAATATTGTATTTTCAAGCTGGAAATACCCATTTTTTTAAAAGGAAAGCTTCCTGATCAACTAGACCTGTGGTGAAGCAGCACTTATTGTTCCTTGGTTGAAGAGACTTTGTGCCCTGTGCAGATAAAAACACGATTATTAATACCAATTCCTCCAGTGAACCTCTCGCCAGTCCTGCAAACAGCATTCCAATTCCAGTAACAAAGGAAAATATCAATGCAAAATTTATTGGTCATCAGGCAGCATACTGTGGCTGGAATTTTCCAACGAGCTCAGTGTCTTTAGCAGTGGCCAAACATTTGAAAGAAGCCCTTCATAGTCCAAAATAAATGTCTACATTTTCAGAAGACAGGCAGTGATTAGGCACTGTCTGGGAAGAGATTCCATTTTTTTTATCACTTCCAAGTTTTATTTCTGCACATGGATTTTGTCCTCGGGTCTGGCTGATCTGGGAGAGGCACGTGATGCTCTGTGTCTCAGAAGGGTCAGCCAAGCATGGGCGCTGCTGTGCAGCTGGATGCACTGCTTCAGTGGCACTGGAAATTTGGAAATTGCTGTCCCTGGAAGCAGCTTCGGAATGGTCTGGCCATATCCTCCATGTCTGGGCCAGTCCAAGAGTGATGCAGAGCTGGTGCAACCTTAAATCAGGCAGACTCATCAGCTTTGTGCTCTGGAGCGTACGAGAAAAGCCTTGCAAATATTCCCCCCTCTGAAAAACACACACAGATCAGATCATGTTCCTACTGCAATGAGAGAGAAATGAGGAATCAAAGACACTGCAGACTTTTATTGTTCTTTTTAAAGTTCTCTCCCAGCAAATACAGTGCCCATATTTTATAAGGCTACAACACAATAACCTACCACCACCGCTTTAACAACCAAGCAGTTGCAGAGTTGATCTATAAACCGATGTTGCCACTTAATGTGGTTTCCAGTGAACTGTAAAATTTATAGCTGTAACTAACACCCCCCCTGCCCCTCTCTCTTTTATGTTCTCCTCAAAAAACAGGCTGCTCCACAGCTCCAATAGGCGACACGCAGAAAATCAATGTGTAACCTGAAGTGAGCTAATTAGGATCATATTCACATACCGTGGATCTGTGGCCTTCTGGTCAATTAAGCAAAGATTAATGTCTGACACTGGATGCATGAATACCACCAAAAGGCAGGCACAGAAATATTCAGATACACTGTTGTTACAGAACCTGAACAGTGGCAAAGCTGCTGTGCAGAGCAGAGACCCTTGTGAAGTTTCTTCCATGGTTTTCCCACTCTTTTCCATGCAAACTTCTCGGCCTCACTGCTATTTCCATCTCAGCATGGTGTCACTGGCACCCCTTCTTTGGCAGCTGCCTGGCATGGGTGTCCCTCCCCTCAGCCATGCTGATAAGAGCAGATGTAAGGTGAATTCCACCTCTGCTCAGCTGGCCTGGCCCTTCTCCCATCCTCTTTGTAGTGACTGATGGGATTTAAATGGGCTTCACATTGAGTCCACCACATGGGGGAAGAACCTGGTCCCAAACAAACGTAATGTTGGAAAATCTTCTTGGGCGCTCAGAAGCGCACAGACTGATTTAAGCTCACTGTTGTGAAGGCTTGGAATAAAAACTGAGGGCCTGATCCCAAAGCCCATTAGCCTTTGGAAAGGCTCCCTATGATGTCAGTGGATTTTGGAATTAGCTTTTGATGCTTTCTTGTAAGGGCTGATGGAAAAAAATCTCCAATCTTAATTGGAGTGGGGGGGAATTGGTTAGGCAAATGTTTTTAGGTGAACAGCACTGTTGTGGGGGATGCATGTCCTTGTTTGAGCTCCATTGATGCTTTCTGCAGAAAATTCACACTTACTGCTTCTGGCTGTTTGTTTATAAGGTGTAATTTTTTTAGTGGGGAAGGGATTAACTTTCTGACCTCATGTAACACCACATTTAATATTTTAACCTTCTCAGCAACTTCCTAATGGGAAGGAGGATCCACTTCGAGGCTTTTACTAGATACTGAAACAAAACTTGGGCTTTCACTTCATAGGCTGAAGAGAGAAGTCAGGGGTCTTCAGCCTCGTGGTTGCAATCGTTATTTAATCACAGACTTGCTTTAAGGTGGCTTTATCTGGAGCCAGAGTGTGAGGGGCGATTTGGGGTAAGGCTGCCTTACCATGGCTTTGTTAAGTTCATGTAACTGGTGCCATGTTTTTTATTTAAGGACAAAGCAAAACAAAAGCAGAGGGTCAGATTCTGATGTCATTTTTGCTAGGAAAACCAGGCATAAGTCAACGGGTAATAAACCTGCTGCTGGAAAACCACAGTGTGGTGCCATGTAATTATGGTTGGCCCCATAAAAACTGGTGGAGGTGGGAATGTGAGAGAGCTGCTATCTTAGGGAAAAAGAAATTAGGAACTCTAATAGTACAGGAAAAAAGGATGGGTATGAGTGTGGATCCAAGTCTCTGGTTAGGGATGTTCAGAAGTGTTGGATTAATGTTCTTTTCCCCTTAACTCCATAACTCTCTGTCTACATTTGCCAGCGGAACCATCCACTGGAAGTGTCCCCACTCAACACTATACAATTATACCAAGATATTCACAGAATCATAGGCTGTCCTGAGCTGGGAGGGCCCCACAAGGATGATGGAGTCAAAGGACGATCAACACATTGTTGTGTAAATGTGCAGAGACACAACGACCTGTTGTTTCCTGACAGGGATGAATGTGGAAACACCAAGCAACTTCCAAGCACCTTAACTGAGCTGTGGGGTGTTGATGGAGCACTGCTCCAGTGTGCAATGAGAGAGCCAAAAAAGCAGGAGCGACAAAAGAGAGGATACAAATAGCAACAGGAATTATCTCTGGGAATCTGCTCTGCACACTCTGCTGCAGGGAGAGCTCAGCTCTAGTTTTACAAAACAGCCTGGCAGCTGTGCTATTTATATGTTCACCACCAAGTTTCATTAATTTTAACACATGTTAATGGACACCCTGTATTATTTTGGGAGGCTAAACGTGAGATTTATTTAATTTCCTTAAATATCAAATGTGGGTCAAGTAAAATAAACCATGGATTGTATTTTTATTTTTTTTTAAAGGAAAAAAAGTTTCAGTTTAACAGAATTCAGACAGAGCAATGTCTGATCATATTTACAGCATTTATAGGTTTGGAAATCTCCAAAGAAATCTGAGGAAACCTAAAGGCTGCCTGAGTACATTGAGTGAAATTCTTCTTGGTAATGAATAAATACTCCACAGGTCTTTACAAGAACACCCTTTCAACTACATGTAAATATTTCACAATCTTTCAGAAAATCTCCAATTTAAAGGTGATGTGTAAAACAGGTTTCTTTTTTTTTTTTTAATAGCAATTTTTAAAAATGCCATTTGCAGATCCTATAATTTCTCTCGGATTTCTTCCCTTTGCTAAAAACACCAATGCTTCCAAACAGTCATACAAAGACTTTGGAAACACAGACCTTGTGTTGTTTAAAATAAGTTCTCAAATAAGAACTACATGGACCTAAATCAAATTGCAGCTACAAGCAAATTTATTTCTCACCTCATCTTGCTCCTTAGGATTTAATGGAAAACTGGTATAAAGCGTGGCAAGAGAAAAAAAATACCTGCCACAAAAAATAAATCTGTCATACTTGGGAAAATCCATTCATCAAAGGAGGGAAAAACACAATGAAATCATGAGAAGTTTATGGAATAAATCTGTAACTGATTTGGTCCTAATATTTAATCTCCTTCTGTTACCTTGTAGTGTGAGATTGTGCTCCCTCTGCATAGCTTGAACATGACAATGGGTTTTTAGTACCAAATTTATAACTTAATCTGGATATTGCTGGTGTGGTAGGACAAAGCCAGTGGTTTTTGAGTGTTTCTGATTCTGGCCAGAGGGACAGATGCTCTGGGAGGTGAATCAGACAGATTTTTACTGGTAACACGTAACTTTGTAGAAGTGCCATTGATTTACACTATTGAGGAGCCTGGCTCTAATCTGTACTGGAAAGGGCACCTTCAAAGCAAAAATTGCCCCTGTTTCCAGTTAAACAAAACCCTGTTCTGTCTTGAGAGCCAGGATCTGGGATCACAGGTTTGCAGTAAACAAGAAGAAGTGCCAGGAGAAATGCCCTTTAGCACAAAAAACCCCTTTCCCTCACACCCCACGACAGCGATGCCGCGCCTGCTGACACCCCAAGCTTCAAAGGGAGGCGAGGGGTGGCTGTGAGGGAGCTGACCTTGCAGAGAGGTTTGTTTATTGGCACAAAACAGAGCCCTGCAGCCCAGCAGCCAGCTGGGTCAAACAGCTCCTGTTGGAGCCCGGGAACTGCGGGGAGTTGGAGAGCCCATGAGAGGGCTGCAGCACCCGTCCAGAGATCTGACTTTCTTGAGTGACAGCTTGATGAACTCAGGCATGGGGAGTTGGCCCTTTGAAGAAGTAATTATGCTGCTAGTCAAGAAAAAATAGCTCTGGATTGTGCTGTGCCTGTTTACACAATGCTAAAGGGACAGGCAGGCACTCCTTGGGACGGGTGCCACAACAGGGAAGACTTCAAAGAGTTATTTATTCACCGGAGATCCTGAGAGGATGTTTGTTGGATCATGCAGAAGAGTGGAAGCTCCTAAAGTCCAGGATGCCATAAGTTCAAGTAGGAGCAGGCAGCAGATTTATCTCTCTGGGCTGCTGGGAGCTTGTCAAGTGCTATAATTGCCATTTGTTCTCATCCCACCCATGATTCTTCCGTGGCAGTGACCTTTGTTACAACACTGATGGTGATTATTTATGGCATGGAAACAACATTTGTTGGCATACTCATCTTTCCTCAGTTTTTGATTCACCAGTTTCTCAATGAGCTTTGCAAAAGCAAAGGGAATGGGAAGGAAAACAATCGGGATTGGGCAAGCCAAGGGGTTTCTCTGGAATCCCCTCCTAAATGAGGAAGAATGAGAGTCTCTGCATGCCACTGTGCTGCTTGGATACCTGGCCAGGCCTTGTCCTTTAGGATGCTGATGGCTTCCTGATGGCAGTGCTCCTCAAGATGTCATTCGTCACATAACCAGTAAAAAAGTGCATATGTGGCTATTTTTAGAACAAAGCATCCACCTTCTGCCTTCCTGTGCTTGCTCTGAGGTGGGTGCCTCCCCTGCGCCAGCCCCTTGCCTGCAGCTTGCTCCTCAGTCCCTCTTGTTTTGTCTGCTCTCTGATAATTGCCTGCATTAGAGCACTGCATTGTTTTAATTCCAGCCACCAGCCTGATAAGGCTATCAGCATATCACAACTTTTGCTCAGGATAATCTGCTGAGGCTCTTGTGAAAGGAATGCTCTGCCATGCCAGGGGGGCAGTGCTGGGTGTACCAAGGGATGCTCATCAGCCATGGCCTTGCCATACAACCTGCAGGAAATCTCTATTTTCCCATTTGACACCATCTGTCTGCATATTTTTGACAGTACAACTGACTTTTAATCCAGATTGACAGACACTAAGCATGGGGCTGGACCGTGACTGAATCTCTGCTGGCTACTGTAATCTAAATCACATTGTAATGGACAATATATTGTCTTATATCCAAGTTGTAGGCAAATATTTGTGTATAGATAAGCTGACATTTTGTTTAGTACATGCATTCTAATTTCCAATAAAACCTCCAATAAAGAATTACAAAGTGAATTTATTGCTTTGCTTCAAAGCAAGGACATGGTGCCACTTTGAAAGGGTATTTGACGTGTTAAATCCATTTCTATGATGCTTTAATACATTTTCTGTAAATTTCTTTTTTTAAAAGTTATTTTAATATTATTGTGCCACTCTGTTAAAAGGCCATAAAGCATTTTAAAGAGCAATAAAAGTAAACACAAATGCTAGAAAGCCCATTCTTCTCTCTCCAACCCACTGAGAGAGGAAGAGATGGAGGATTTAGGCATAACAAAATCCATGGCAGCTGTGTAAATAAAATAAAAGAGCACACTGTTTTTCTATTGATGATGATTCTTAACATCTTGCTATCAAGCAGGAGCCCAGGGCAAGCTATGGGAAAGAAGCAGAAACATCGAAGGAGAGCGCGTGATGGAGGGCAGGCTTTGCATCCTTCCTGAAAACAAATTGAAATAAAGGAACAACAGAGGAAGCTTTCCAAGGCAAAGAGCCTTCGTCCAGCAGAATTCACCTGCTGCAGGCATGAACCAGCTGAAGGATGTTATTACAACCAGCGTTCATAAGGATGTGCTCCTTGCCAAGCCAGAGTAGGCTTTGGTGGGACTGACCCCCCTGGGACATCCTCCCTCCTCCTGCCTGACTTTCATTTGCTTTCTGCAAAGTTTAGCTCTGTGTGAGGTACCTGCTTATGGTTCACTGAAGTTTTAGAAAAGAGGGTTTAAAGAAGATGTAACTCAATAAACTACATGGTTCTTCTCAGGCCACCCATGAATTTCACTTGGTGTGGGAAGAGGGAAGTCTGGTCTAGCTGCAAAACTGAAGCTAAAATAGGATGAAAATGGTCAGACAAAGTCTTTCAGAATTCTGAATAATGACTGTTGGTACTAAGAATAGAGAGAAAAACCCCTGCCAAAATGGGCTTATCTGAGGGAAATTGGATTCTCAATGTCGATGGTCTCTGCAGAAATTTACAACAGTTCTCATAAAAGAAAATAATGGACTTTGAGCCAACATCTCTCCTTCCTGTGAAATATTCCTGACAAAAGTGGTTCTTTTATTTCCCAGCCTGGGCCAGTGCCGGGAGCCCAGCACCTTCCCACGCTGCATCTGATTGCAAGCAAAGGCAGCAGCACACACGTCTCAGACCCGTGTGTTCCACGAGCAGAGCACTCCACTGTGTTTTTCTGGAAGTGGCTTCATTTGGTCTGAGACCTTAATGCAGGATTTCGTTGTATTTATTTATTTTTTTTTCCCTGTGTTTCCTTGTCCTGGGCAACAGACACACAGCTGCACAGGGCTGATGGCTCCCTTTGCTGAGTTTCTCCTGAGAGCCTCCTTTCAATGCTCCCATTATAAGGACCTGGATTTTGCATTCCTGCCGTCGCGCTGAAGAATGGAGCCCCAGCTCCTGGAGTCACTACAATGAGCACGGGGTGGGAACCACAGCCAAATTCACCGGCACAGCTCTCTGGCCACTGATTGATTTCCCTGGGTGACCTCCACGTGGCGGCGGGCCAGGCGTGAGCCCGCATCTGCTGCAATCCTGCACATCGTTTCGGGGTCTTTACTCATTGCTCGCTGACGGCGCTCTCCCAGTCCTTGGTAGGGTTTCCAGGAGTGAGAGGCTTTCGTTATGCTCAGCTGGGATTTGGCCACGACATTCCGGAAGTATGGGAATGCCGAAAATACTGACGTCCTCCAAGTGCCGGTCCTGTGCCGGTCCTCCAAGTTACTCACTTTGGTGTGACTGTGAGGGCTGCTTGTGGAAAATTATTCGTCATTTCCTTGCAGACATTATTTTCAAAGGAGAGATAGATCATTCTGGCAACAGTGCAGCACCGTGATTCAAGAGTTTATTTATCTCTCAGCTCAGCTCTGCTGCTTAAGTACATTAATTTAGTCCTGTCCCTTCTTCCTCTCCTTTTTTGTTGAGAAGCAACACAGTTCTGGACTAATAAGGTTTGTTCATGGAACAAGATCCACTGACACAAATGAACCCTGGCTACCAAGGGAAATGAAGATTTTCAGTGCTCAGAGCTTCATCCAGTGGGATGCAGTTGTTCGAAAGCCTCAAGTGACCCCAACGTCTAGAGAGGTTTAGAGATAGGAATTCATCAAAATGTTTCACTCGTGAGACACAGTCACAGTGTTGGGGTGTAGGAGGAGAGCATCGCTGTGGGAGAAGCTTTCTGGGGTAAAGAAACCATGAAAATTATTTTCTTCACTCATATTAGCAGACTAAACAAAGAAAAGGGATCTGAATAGGGATTATTTGTGAGGTTTCAAACCAACCCTGGACCTCGCCACCCATCCCAATGACAGCCATCCCTTGACACCCGTTATACCCAGCCAGCCCAGTGGTTTCAACCTCTAAAACTGAGAGCACAAGCACACTTAAATTTCCATATAGTTTCAGGATGTTCTGAGCAGTCAGTGCTTTCCCTCATTTTGCTCTCATTTTATAAGAGGCAGAACACTTCATTTTCTGTGTTTTATAAGTATCAAAATTACAAGGGGCCTGACCCTGTGAAGGCTTGAGGGCACTTGGCTTTGATGGAGTTTGGCCCCAACATGTATATTGAGCCTCAGGTTTGCTTTGAATAGAAGTTGAAGTGCCTGCAAGTTCTGGCTACAGAAAAACCATGGATGTAGTCAGACCTCTTACAGGAGAAGTCAAATTATGTCTTTGGAATGGGAACCAGACATTTGAGAGCTGAGACAGAAATTCATCAGAAATAAAGACAGAAGACCATGAAGTCCAGGACTGTGAATGGAAGAAGTTAAATAACCTCCCAAAGCTCTGACAGGCCAGCAACCTCCTCCACCAAAACATTAAAGATGTCTCTTCAAAAAATAAAAAAAATGTGCATTTGAGGGCTTGAGAGAGGTCTGCCTCCAGGAATCCCTTTGTCCATTTGCCCAAAAGTCTCAGTATCAGTTACAGCCTGTGAAACACTCTAAGCTTTCTGGGGTCTCTTGGCCAGCAGATTCCCTCTCTCTGCTTCCAAGGATTATTTTTTTCCCATTAGAATACAAATTTTGGACAATTTCCCTCTCATCATGCACAAGTGTAACAGATGATCTCTCACTGAATTATGTTAGAAATGCATTTATGGAGTCTGTTGTCTGGGATATAGAAGCTCCATCTTTCCTACACTATATATTATCAAATACTATTAACACGGTCCAAAGCATGGAAGACTGACTTTGCAAACAAGAAAAACCTTCCACCAGTCAACACAGACACAACACATGAAGCATCTGCACTGGGCTGATAATCTGTTTGTACCTCTCTCTTGTGCCTCTTGCACGTGAAGGACAGAAAGCTGCTACTGACACCAGCTGAGAGAGGTGGCACCAGAGCTCAGGTGACAACAGCTCACACCTTTTGGTCACAGAGATCCTATGTCTGCTTGGGATCTGATGATCCCACGCTCACTGCTGTGCTGCTGCCTGGTGGTCTGGTGACATCTTTGGAAAAGGGATGGTTTTCAGCAAAATGATGGAAGAGAAGGGCCCTGGTTACAATGTGCTCACCCTCATGCTCTCTGAGTGCTCAGCTTGGCTGTGTCCTGGCTCCTTGTTGGGAATTGACCTGAGCATGGGCTGTCTTCCCCATGTCCTTGGAAAAGAAGGGGTTCATGGGACATTTCATGAGGTCACTTGGCACAGACAAGCTTTAGACACGGGCTAGGGACTTCACCATGCTGAATCATTGCTGTTGTCTGTGCCATTGGTTGCGCTGGAATCAGATAAGGGAAATTCATTACAAGGATTTATTTACAAAGAAAACAACAAGAAATCACAACCCCGGTGCTGTACAATGGGTAGCATGGAAAATACACTGCCCTGAGCCAACTGAATATTTGAGCTGATATTTAGTGTTCTCTTTGTGTTTAAAATTGTGCATGTTCAGGCATCTGGCCCTGGCCACTGAACATCTTGGGCAATTCAGCCCCCAGCACTGCTCAGGACATTCTTTTTGGTTTACAAGAAATCTTTATTGAAGCAGTACACAACGATAAGCACTAATAGAAAGGGCATTCCTCTCCCATAACTTTAAAGAGAAGCCATTAATTCCCTCTGCAGAAATGTGTGCAATGTGAATTCCTGGAAGGGTGGGGCTGGAGGGAGAAAGGACTGGGAGATGAAAACCTGGGGAAATGGTGTCAAAAATAAAATGCAAGCTGTATATTGCACTGTGCAGATTTAGAGAAGCAACATGTCTTGGTGAAAAAAGAGCTGGTCAGCCCCTATTAGTGTCCAACTTGATCACCTGTCTGTCAGCTCCTGCCCTCTCTTGTTGGATGGGTTGAGGTGAACCATAACCATGGTGGGCAGAGAGCACATGTACAGCAAGGAAATGCTGGTGTGGTGGGAATGGGAACATTGTCCCTGCACCAATTTGCTGCTCTTGCAAGGAAAACCTCTTCTGCAGGTTGTGCTATGAGTGCTGGTTCTGAAGTGTTGATGCATTGCCATGCACAGGGTTAATCCCAGGCTGTGGATCTAAGGATGAGTTGTTCCAAGACTTCTTGCCGTCCCCCTGTGACAGCCAGTCCATGGAGCACCGAGCCCAGAGCCAAGGGCAGGAAGGGAAGAGAGGAGTTCGAGATGTGAGCCATCAGAAAGGCAATTAACCGCTGCCTCAGATAAGAGTAAAATATTCCATCTGCTTTTGTTTTAATGGCATTGATCTAAAGCAGAGATGCAATGATTTCCAGTGTAAGAGTTTATGATCTGTGCTTGCTGGTGGGAATGGCTCTCTGTCCTTGACAGTGGGAGCACACCATGTTGGGGCAGTTTATCTTCTGGTGAGCTAAAGACTTCAAGGAGATTGCTTTAACGAGGGGTTAGCAAACTTCACAGTTGTCTGTGATATTTTATTGGAGGTTGGGGAGACTCTGCTCAAACATCTGTTCGGGAGAATAAACAAACAGCGTTGCCACGTCGGTTATAGCTGAGCCACAGATTTTGGGAAGGAGGTGATCGATGGGCTTCAATTACAATCCCATCCTGGCTCCTGGGGTGTGTCTTATAAGGCAACTGAGAGGACAAGGAGGGTGCAGAGCCTCCATGGGATCGAGTCTTGGCCCTCTCCATTGTGTTCATATTTTAATATCACATCCCAGAAGAGAGATGTGGTCAGTGGTGGTTGTTTTTCAGAATAAGCATTCTGGGTCAGGAGCAATGATTAATACAGCAGAGATCTGGGAAAATATACCTCTGTAAACAACAATGTTTTATAGCTGTGAAAGTAACTGTGTGTACCTCTGCCTGTATCCGAGTGTAGCCTCCTCAAAGTAACAAATCAACAGCGAATTTCCTCACTTGGAGGAAAATATTCAGTAGACTTCATTTGTACAATAAATTTCACATAATTCACATTTCCCTGGAATGAAGAGACAGAATACAGACTGTGGTAGGAAATCAAATGCAAGAGGAATCAAAGGAGGGGGCAGTGAGATTTCTTATGTGGATAACTTAAAGAAATACATTAGAATACCTTCACTTTGCTGTCAGTCACAGAACAGAAAGTTTAAAACATAGATCCTGCCTGCCACAAATTTCCAATGTAATGTTGTTGTAAGAATGTTGGACAAATATCTGTATCTATCTATCTCTCTCTCTATATATAAATCTCCACAGAAATACAGACATTTGACACTGAAAAAAATGAGTGTCATACAAAAGAAACAGTGAAATAGGCAGGGTGCAAAGGCACTGGTGATATTATCTCTTATCCAAGTGCCAGCCCTGCCAGCAGCTGGGAACACGAGCTCCATGGGGGTTTGAGGTCAACAGAAGAAGCCCATATGGGTAACCTAATAGCAGAGTATGGGCAGGAATGATTTTCACTGTACAAAGGGCAATTTCATGGTCATCTCCCTTGGAGAGCTGGTGGGAGTTGGAAGCTGAACTGCTATTTGTGTGTTTGAAAACATCTCCTGTAATATTTAGACAGAATGGTGACAGGGTTTTACAAAAACACCCCAAAACAGACACCTGTATTTCTCTTTGAGAGAGTGACTGTGCTTACTGCCCTAGCAGAAACCAGGCATGCAAAGTCCTTTTTTATTGTAGTTATTCTCTCTTTCAATAGATTTCATAACATGCAGGAATCTTATTTATTTACAGAATCACAGAATATTCTGAGTTGGAAGGGACCCACAAGGATCATTAAGTCCAACTCTGAAGTGAACAGTCCATGTGGGGATCAAACCCATGACCTTGGCATTATTATTACCATGCTCTTAACCAACTTATTCTAGGTAGGTTGTTTTGCAAAGAAAATAAGGTTTTTCCTTATAAAAGACTGTTTCTTTCAGAGAAATACTGTTTTTTTTTTTTTCCCCCTAAGGAAAAACCAGGCCTGTGATGTGGCAGCAAGTCCTCCAGGAAGTTTTGGGGCAGATTCCTTCTTCTTGTTGTCTCTGGTGCCTGGGATCTCGTGTCTCCTGCAGCTCCCCATTGCATGTATCTCCCCAGTGCTCAAAGACATGGAGGTCTGTGTGCCCAGGAAAGGAGGAGGAGGATGAGGAGGAGGAAGAAGTCATAGTCATCCACATTGGGTGAATGTCAACCCCATGGTATTAAATTATTATCTCAAATATTTCTGAAAATTTAACAATGGCTTAATAACAGGAAGTTGGAGCTGACAAATTACCATTCTTATAATCAGAACAGGAGGCTGAGAGAAGGAGTCATGTTTTGGCAGTGACAGCTAATTTCCACTTCTCATTAAAGCAATGGGGTTTATTCGTGTATTTTTAAGGCTGGTTTT